>CAWUHX010000040.1:541678-728304 GCA_963922205.1 Romanomermis culicivorax
GAAGAGAGAGGCTGCGTGCTGGGAGGCGACCAGTGGCGAAAAAAAATAGTGGCCGGCAGGGTGCACGCTTAGTACACAAAACATACGGCAAATATAAAAAGAAAAAAATCATAAAAGAGAGAGACCAACGCACGTGCACCGACGTGCGCTACAGTAAGACAACTGCTGATGGTCCCTGTTGCTCGCTCCACTTGCTACCTGCGGGCCTCATACCGGCTTTGACAAAATAACAAAAATCGGCGGAAAACACACTACAACAAATTGATTACTTTTTTTAACCAACTTTCACAATCCTCAAATTTTCAAACAAATATGCTAACATTTTAATTGGAGAAGTAAAACGATTTTTCATGTGTTTTGTAGAAAATTGTTTCATGAAACAGTGAAAAATGTGTCCTGAAAACAAGGCTTAAGCATAGGGAATCATCAAAAAACGTGTCCAGAATATGTAAAAAATCTGTCCAAAACAAAATTTTTCATGAAAATTGCATAAAAAAATGAGTAAAACCATTAGCTTGTTAGATTTCAAGAGTTAAATTAAAAGTTTTTTTTGAAGACATTGTGTCGTCAATTTTAACATCAGAGTTCGTGAACGAAAATTCGGCTCGACTTTTACGCATTGAAGTTTCGCGCATACTTTCTACACGCAAGTCGAATTTTACATGTTGAAGCTTTGGGCATACTTTCTACATGAAAAAACAACGCACGGAAGATCACGGAATGTTCTAGAACCTTGTAGAATATGAAAGAATATCATAGTATATTGTGGAAGGTTCTAGAACTTTCAAGTACAATGCAGTACATGAAATGTGCCTGCACATACTGTTATGTGATCATACTGTAAAGTATGCATCACATTGTACTTGTACATCATACTAGGTGATCATACTGTAAGTTATGGATCACTCATACTTGCACATTACGCATTGTGATCAGACTGTAAGATATGTATTACTCCTCCTCACCAAAATCGATCAACTCCACCAAGGTGTAAAATGATCAGGTGCATACGTGTAATTGGGGGGAGGAGTGCTATGGAAACCCCCCCCCCCCCAGAAATCGTTGACAATATAGCTAGGCATTGGGTGACCACCCTCCACCCAAGATTTTCCAATCCTATTAATAGCCATATGGTAGCCTCAGAGACTCCCATACTTTTGGTCGGAAAATACTGGAAAATGACATTTTTTAAACAAAAAATGGTCAAAAACGTCAATTTTAGTGGCACTTCGCGTGATAAATACATTTTTAATCATTTTTTAGACAAAAATAACTATTTTTTGAACCGTTTTTCGGATTTTTTTCGGGGAAAAATCCAGTTTTTTTTCTCCAGAGACTCCTACCCCCAAATTTCGGAAATTACTGACCCCTGGCCCAAAAACGTGGCCCCCACCCACCCCCCCCCACCAAGACCTTTAGGCTCTGTTACATGTATGATCAGGCAGTCCTTTTATTCTTGTGAATTTACGAACTGGTGTCTTTCCTGGAACTTGATCTTGTTCATGGTGAGTGTGATTGTGCAATTCTGTGGCATGATCCATTTTCTTGGCTACTGGACTTTGCAGTCACTGAAGTTGAGAAAGAAGTCAGTGTGCCCTACTTTCTGACTGAGTATTTAGTGGTTTGGACTGGTCCTTTCTAAGCTGGTTCTGATGGCCTCGAATTGAAATACCATTGACTAGGATGGCATAGACCATTGATGCAATTTTCTTTATGACTTTGCCTTCAGCTAACATGTAGTTGACACTTTAGCTACTGAATCAATTAAACCAATAGTATAACTTTGTTTTAGTGTATTTCCGCCGATTTTTCAGGATCTTCTAATAGTTTTGTCAATTTGATAAAAACGCCTGCAAGTACAACACATCAATCATGCCCGACCTGGCCCAGTGCAACAGTTACTGTAGAAGGTAAATTTTGGGAATTAGTTAGTGTATATTATTGATTATTCCCTCGCGGGCCTCGCCTCTTATATCATAACTATTATTTCGCCTGTACATTATTCGCCTTGCCTTTATATTAGTAAGACGTCAGACTTTTGGGAGGGGCGATTTATAGCTAAGCTTTATAAATAAATGTTTAGTTAGAAAAGTGTTCTATTTGTGTGCAAAAAGCGTGTCACTTTTTCTGACTAGTTTTAGTCAGGCGTTTCTTTAGAAGGTAGTATTCTGTTCTTGACTTCTCGACTCTGAGTGAGGAGCCATTCCGAGGTTTAGGGCAGGGCCAGGGAAGCACTGGTGTTAGGGTCGATCCCTGGCCATCTCTCCTGCATAACAATTCCCCTTGCTGATTTGACACTCCTTCCTCCGACCTCACGAATCAAGGAGGCAAAAAATCGGTCAGAGCCGCCCAAAGATCAATCCAAATTTTTGAAATACAACAACTTTAGTAACTGACTCAGTTCAGCCACAGTATTTATAAGGTCTGTAGAGGGGGCATCTAAAAGGCACCCATATACAAAACACAGGCATCAAAGCATACAATCTTAACTGTGTGGGGCAATATGTTGTATTTTGGAATGGGGTCGGCGCTGATGAGTCACAGGCAGGGTTGGGATTCCAGAGTTTGTCCTTAATGTATGTGTTTCCCACACCCACGTTTACCCGATTAACTTAACTGTTTGTACTTAAACCCGACACTAATTATCCCACCAATTAAGGAAAAGATGAGTTTCCTCAATTGTCTCCCTTATTGCCTAAAAGTGGAAGGAGAGAATTTTCTACCTTTATATTACGCAATAAAACAAACGAAACTTACTTACAAAACGAAAGTGGGTGAGAAAAATAAAAATAATCAACTCCCATGCACTGGGACAAGAAAAAAAGGTTGCGTGGTGGGAGGCGACGAGTGGCGAAATATAACAGTGGCCGGCGGGGCGCACACTTAGTGTATATAACATACGATGATAATAAAAGAGAATAGTAATGAGAGAGACCAGCGCACACGTACCGATGTGCGCTACAGTAAGAGGGCTGCTAATGGTCCGCATTGCTCGCTCCACTTGCCACCTGCGGGCCTCATACGTGTTTTGACAAAATGACGAAAATCGGCGGAAAACACACTACAACAAATACAGCACTTGTGGAAAGTATAGTCTACAATCTGATATGATCCGTGCACACAATGTAGAAAGTAAGCCTTAGCTTCTCCTCTTTCTTGTAAAGAGTACGCCCAAAACTTTAACATATAAAATTCCACCTCAATATACAGAAACACATTTGCCTGACTCAGATTTTAAATTTGATGAAGCAATATCTCTGAATGCAAAAAATGAAAAAGTTCACTGTAAAACCTTATACAAAATGTTTTTTGGACAATTAAAACCGTGTCCCAAAAGAATAAACTCCCGAAAACAATGCTTAAGCATAGGAAATGAACAAAAAATTATGTCCTAAAAAAACGAAAATCATGCCCTGAATAAAAATTTTTGTGCATAAAACCATTCAGAGCCTCAAAAATTCAAAGCCTAATAGTTTTACAGGTTTACTCATTTTTGACAAAAGTTTTACATTTTTTGAGTGCAAAGTCATTAGCCAGTAAAACTCTTGTAAGCTTTGAACCTTTGGAAAGTAATGGTTTTAGCAAGTTTTTTTTATACAAAAATTTATTTTCATATTGCTTTTTTCTTTTTTTTTTATTTTTAAATTGTTATTTATTTCACCTTGTGTCACATTCAATTTTTTTATTCTACATATACTCTAGTTCTTGTATTGCTTCCATTCTTATCTTTTCCCGGGTTTCATTTTTTTCTTTTTTCTTTCACTTTAAATTTCTTTTTTGCTAACCTGTTTAATAAATTTCAAAAAAAATTATCCAGTATTTGAGAATAAGAGCTTATAAAGCCCTATGAACAAAAAACCAGAGTTTAACAGGACAAAAATTTATGAAGCTGTTATAGTCATGCTAGAAATCCTACATTCCCATTTTTAATGTACTGTTGACTGATCAATTTACATTTTTATGCAAATTGCACCTCTAATTCATTCTCTGCTTCAAAAAGTAGGCCAAATTTTAAATTTTTGTTGTATCATAACAATGATAAAGCCAGTTATTTTATTTGTGGCAGCAATGTTGCACCAGTATACCATTTTTTGCCCCAATCAGCTATCCTAATCTATGCCATTACATGCTTGTCTTATGATAATCAACATTCTATTTGTTAGCAGTTTAGGGCTTGCGTAACATAAAATGTCTTTTTAAATAACTTTTCAAGCTTTCAATTTACGGTTTGGTAAAGGACAAAACTGAGCATTTTAGGCAACTGACTATTGACTACTTTTTTAAATGTGATACACATGTAACGACCAGATTTGTGTGAGGTACTTTACTTTCAACCAACGGCGTTACAGCAGGAACGGCTATAACGGGACAGGGCCCCGCAAGACGATAATATGATAATACAACGAATGATCGACGGTCGCTTGAACATCGAATAACAAAAATGGACGGCGCGTTTGCTTGCAAATAAAATATACGACATGGTTTAATTGCTTTCGAAGACGGTTGCTTGCAAATAAAGTGAACAGCCGCGGATCAAAAACGAAACGATTACAACAGTCTAACAACTGACTAAATCACGCTTTGCTTCTTCTTTTATACGACGTTTTTGGCCACTCCCTGGGCGTCACGGGAGGTCGAGCTTCTGTCCATCTTCTTCCCCCTATTGTCGCTTCCATCTACGCTTTTTATGCTTTCTTAGTTATGCCTTTCTAACGCTTTCCTGGTACTGTATGCTTTCCGTGCTTCGCTTGCTTTGTACGGTGGGCTTAGCCACACCTTTGTGCTTCTGTGCATGCTTCCTGTATCCGTTTCTCTGTATACACATGTTTTGTGGGGCCGCCGCTATCATTACACTTGAGACTACTGTCTGGCGGGGCTTCTACGTATTTTACTGTGTGCAGGTCTTGTTTACGATTTTTACGGGGGATTACAGTAGCTGTGGAATGTGTAGTTTAGTGTAGGTTCTCGGGGAACAGCTGCTGTTTGTGCAAATTAATTGGGGCATCTTAATTGGGCTACCGGGGTGTGAATGGATCAAAATAAAGTACTTCACGCAATTTTATAGGAATGTTTGGGTGTGAATCCCAGACACCCTTGAGAGGATAAAATATGAAAATGAATAATATTTAATAAATGTTTATCACATACAGTATGCTATATATTTACAGTACTGCTTTAGCAGGTACGTTACACACATTTCCCTGTCTTGAAGATATGAAGAGATGTGCAGGTCTTTCATTGGAGATGAAGAAAGCTCTGGAACCAGTTAGAACTTCTCCTTGACTGGGCCTTGGATATAGTGCAACAGTTCTTGGCAGCTATGGCAAAAACCAAACTAATTAATAGGTCCTCACTGGAGCTTGTAGACTACTAGAGAAAAATGCATATGCTCCAGAGGGAAGGATGTAGAAAAGTCCCTGGAAGGTATCTCTTCTACTCTATGTGTTAAATGGGGGTTGTGGTACACAGAGGTTAGGTTACTGTAGCAGGAATCACATCATCAGACAATTTCTACAGTAAGAGCTAATTGGGATGGTAGGGGAATCAGGCATAACAGTTGGAAGCTAACTTTATTGGTATTACTGTAGGTGTAGAAATCGAATTGGGTTGATTTCTGAAATCCAAACAGGTTGAAGTCTGCAAGGATTACTGTGAACTTGAATAGGAACCTGGAAATAGGGAGGAAAATGGAATTTGGAATGGAATCTTTGGACAACTTCTATTCTCTTTTTGAACCTCAAAGTCGATAGACTGATTCTAATTAATAATTTATTGGCAGGCACATTAACCCAAAAAAATGGCAAAGGTGGGAGGTGGGGGGGGGGAATATTTTAAAGGCGAGGCCCAAAATGAAAACAAAAAGTAATCCGAAAGGTGTGGAAAAGCATAGCAATATATACGCAAAAAGTTACATAAAAACAAAGACAAAAAGTTATGTCGGAATTTCATGATAATCTATTTTTTATCATGTGATGGGCGTTTCTTCTTCTTCTTACAGGCCCCGCAGCCGACATTTGGTCACATGATTGATGATTTCAGGGCGAAATCAAGGGGGCAGGGGATGGTGTCAACTTGTTACTTTCGAAGAAATAAAAGTTAGATAAATTTCGACGGATAATGAAATAAATATTGTGTGCACAATAAAAAGGATAATAGAAAAGTAGGATTAGCTATAGTGAGGAAAAATGAGCATAAACTCAAGGATTACTGTAGGAAGGATATGCAGGATGACAAAGTGTACTGTATGTTTTTTTTTTGTTTTTTGTGGTATTTTACACTACTTGACTTCTGCAAGAGATAATGCTTGGGCCTAAAGTCTTTTGTGTGCCACCGATTTAATATGCAAATGGCAATGTTTAAGAAGGTAGATGGACCACTAAACTATTTATGTAAATTAGAAGACGTACACTGGAACACAGTTTATTCATGGTGGCTGGCATAAATACCAAAAAAATATAACTGAAACAATAATGACTCAAATAATCATTTTCTTCTTTCTAGGTCGCCCTTCATTGATTTGCATGTCCACTTCCCAATCGCAAAATGAAGAGAAACAGGGTGTCCAACACTCTAGCAGAGACACTGCTTGAAGCCCCTGTAGAATAATAATTCTTGGAAAAAAATCTTAACAAGAATGGATTGTTTACCATATATATGAAAAGTTGAAAGAAAAAATGACAATAGATGAAGTTAGCATGTGTGGTCAATGTAATGACCAGATCTTGTGAAGCACTTTACTTTATCCAATTGGACGTTACGGCGGACAAAAAGGGGCGCGGGGCGTGTAATACGGGGCGATACGGGTAATACTAATTGACGGCTGCTTTAAGACATCGACACAACAAACGGGGGTAACGCGGCGAGTATAACAAAGGCTTAACCGCTTCGGGATAAAAGGACGCTCGCTCACAATATAAAACGCTTGCAAATGAAATGGGTGCGGGTCGAAAAAACAGAGAATTACAATAATAATAATAAAAATCACGCTTTGCTTATCTTTAAATACGACGTTTTTGGCCACTACCTGGGCGTCGGGGGAGGTCGTGCTTCTGTCGGCTTGCCTAACCAATCGCTGCTTTGCTTACCTGTATGGCCTACTGTGTGCTTCTTTCGCCAGGCCTCTTGCTTTAATTTATTCTTAATTTCCACGCTCACATGCCTTTTAATCTAAAGTATGCTTTGCCACCTATGTCTTTTAGTTTTTCATGTGTTTTTCGGTTTTCTATGCATTCCTCCTAAATCTTCTGTCTGGGTCGGGATTTCTGTACTTTCTACATGGGCAGGTGTGTTTATGCATTTTGGAGGGGATTATTGTACCTACAGAATGTGTATTCTCATGTGCATTACAAGGGCCAGGTACCAATGTGGAAATAATTATGTGCGTCCTTAATTGGGTCAATGGGGTGTGGGACGATCAAAATAAAGTGCTTCATATAAATTTATGGGAATATTTGGGTGTGAATTCCAGACACCCTTGAGACGATAGATTAATAAATGAAAATATATCTAATAAATGAATATCACATACTGTACAATTTGTATTTACATTAATGCTTCAGTAAGTACGTTACACCAATATGGGATAATTAACATTTTCAGCGCTTGGATAACTTCAGAGCAATTATTCTATTGCAATCTTCTATCTTTAGGCTTGGCTACTTTTGAAAATCGTTTGCAAGTTTTTATCCACGAAAAGAATAAACTTTCCTCAAGTTTTAGGACATACTGTACCATTCACGCTTTGTCATGAGAACTGTAAGTCATCTTTCTGAATTAAGTATCATTTTTCTGTTAGCTATACAACCAAAAAGTGAATTTTCAATTTAAGAGTTTTCTTTTTTACAACAGGTACTTTGAAGCCATACTAGTCAGTTTCCCTAGCCCGACCAACAGAGTATGTTGTTGTAGATCATGGGATTGTTTACCCAGAGGCCAGTCCCACACTGTTACATTTGTGTAACAATTGCAGGTCCTGATGGAGCCAATGCTCAATGAAAAGCATAAAACAAACTTAGCTCACTTTATTGTTATAACATAAATAACATAGCAAAGAACTGTTCAACATGTAAATATGTTTACAACATAGTAGTTTTGTGTAAACTACTAGAAAATGGAGCAACTGGTATATTGTGAAGTTACATCATGTAACAGTAAGACAAATATTTAGTGTAAGTTTGCTTTCTTACAGTGACGAAAATGCATACTCAATGCCCTCAAAAATTTTTTTTCATCTTTTTTTGATGCAAATACATGTTTACACAGTAGCAGTTTTGTGTTAACCCTTAACGTACTGTATATACATTGTGTTATAAATATATAGCCTCAGTAAATGCGGTATATCTCATTCAATAAAAAATAGTGTCGTTTTTTTTATTCAATTCGCAAGGTTTTGCGCTTCAAGGGAAGCTACAGAATGCGTTTGGTATACTGTAGTCAGCGTCGAAAAATTGAAATTTTTGCTCAGTGCAAATTTTTTCCGGTTTTTTTTCTTTTTTTTTTAATTTTTGGCGCCCAAGGTAGATTTTGCCAAATAATTTGGCTAATGCAGTTCCATTTTTCATTAGAACGCTTTTCATCGCATTGAATTATCTAGCATGGTGTATTTTTGAAATTTTTTTTTGAAAATTCATTTATTTGGCAGTTCCCGAATATTTCGATGGTCCGCAGATGAATGAAAATGGTTTGGACTATGTCTCATATTTAGAATCGGATGCTGGAGATGATGATTCAGACGCAGATGTGGAAAATGTTGTGATTAGTGAATGTTTTTTATGCAATTTAACGTTTTTATCATTAAAATAAATTTTTTTATGCAGCTTTCATAATGAAAACACAAAAAAGGGGTGTGGGGTCCAGCAGACTCCATACGGTAATTTAAGGGTTAACTATTGAAAAGATGAAAAAACACAAAAATTGCAACATTACATCACTTCACACTGAGTTTACATTCTTACAACCATGCAGAGCATAATCAATGCACTTGAAAAAATTTTTTCTATCCATTATAATAATTATTTATGACTTTTTCAAGCATATAAAGCATAAAAAAGAGTGCCATATGTATTTTACTTTGGACCCAAATATCGGTAATTAATGCCAGCCATTAGGATTGGTAGACATTTTTTGGTTTTTGATTTTCTAAAGCATTTAAAAGTGAATATTTTTATAATCTATTTCCTGCCTGAAAAGTGCTGTGTGATAAATCGTGGTACATAAATTAAAACCAAAGCTTTGCATTGAGCCTGCAGATATCTATTGATTGATTCCGACTTTTTATCAGAAGAAAAGAGTGAAACACTGCAGCAGCCATGTCTTTCTTCATGATTAGTGATCAAGTTAAGGTTAGAAGAAAGTTTGTACACCGGATTCCAAGTATACTGTAGTCTAAAAGTTGAAGAAGGTTGTAGGGTTACTGCTGAAACGTTGCTTATCCATATTTTTCTGTTACATACGTTGTATTGTTGTGTTATTTTGTGTGTTATAATAAAGCCTATCACCATTTTTATGCTGTTGTACAGGCCAAAAAGCAGACAGCAACGTTTCATTTGGCAAAAATTAATGTAGGATTCAGAATTTAGATTTGGATTCACCTGAATCCTAAATATCAGATACCGATTCGGTAATAACTTTTTGGAATCAGATTCGGATTGGGATTTGGATTCAGATTCAGATTTGGATTCGGATTTAGATTTGGACTCGGATTCTGAGTCAGATTCTGATTTAGATTCAGATTGGGATTCGGATTTGGATTCTGATTCAGATTTGGATTTGGATTTGGATTTAGATTGGGATTTGGATTTAGATTGGGATTTGGATTTTAGTATTTGGATTTGGATTTGGATTCAGATTCTGAAACTACACAAAGCTGGATTCGTCTAATCTCTACTGGCTATCACTCCAGCCAAATCTCTATTCTCTTCCGACTCACAGACTAGATCGGGTAACGGCCCAATGGATCTTTAACCCCTCATTTAATTTCAAATATAACTTAGGCATATTTTGCGTTGAATTTTCAAAAAAAATCTTTGATTTTTTCCCTAGAAAAATTATCGAAAAATTTGAAAATTTTTGAATTATTCCAATTTTCAGGCCTTATTTTTGATTATGGATGATGTAAAATATATTCTAATGCACGATTTTTTCAAACGTCCTGATTTTAAAATCATTGGAAAAA
Organism: Romanomermis culicivorax; assembly: GCA_963922205.1. Lineage (NCBI taxonomy): Eukaryota > Metazoa > Nematoda > Enoplea > Mermithida > Mermithidae > Romanomermis > Romanomermis culicivorax. The sequence continues at coordinate 551,853 of CAWUHX010000040.1, forward strand.
AAAACATTGGCAGCAAAAAAACCCTAATTTTCGAGACTTTTTCAAATACGCAAATCCAAGCTAAAAAATTGGAAAGAAGTAGGAAAATGGTTGGGTTGAGATAAATTTCAAATCTTGAAGAAAATTTCTTAAATCTGATACTTTTCAACGGAAATTTTCCCCATCACTGTCTCGGAATTTATTGTGAAAATATTAGTCAAAAATTCAATATTTTCGTCAAATTCTGGATGGAATTCTGTTTTTCCGATTAAACTTTCCAACTAAAATTAGATATTCTATGTATTTTTCAAATAAATTCGAAGTTTTCTGCATACAAATTCGTCAAAATTCAAAATTTCCCATAATTTCAAATGAAATTTTTATCAAAATTTAATATTTCTGTCAAAATTTTACATGAAATTCAAATCTAATCTTTTGGTTCTACGCGGCTTTTTAAAAAAAATTTTGTTTGGGACAAAATATTTACACATTTGGGGCACGTTCTTCAATGATTCACTATGCTCAAGCATTGTTTTTGTGACCTGTTTTTTACAGTTTCAGGACACATTTAAAAAAAATCGCGAAATTTGAAAATCGAAAAAAATTTGACTTGTCAAATTTCAGAATTATGGGTTCAAAATTTAACAGGTAGGTACATGCCCAATGTTTTTTCCTGTTTTAAAATTTTTTCTCAAATTTTTAGAATTTTCACACATTTTAGTTACTAAAAAGTCTTCAATATTGCGAATTTCAAGTTTTGAGCAAATTTTTGAAAATTTTTTCAAATTCAGATTTTTTCCAAAAAAATTATACGTTTTTATGGAATTCTGCTCGAAATTTGAATTTTTTAGAATGTTTCTTGAAAAAGTGGAACCATTTGCTAAAATTTTTCCTGCAAAACGTTGGGAAATTTGTTTTAAATTCTGCTCAAAATTAGAACTTTATGAAATTTTTCCAGAATAAAAATTTGCAAATTTGTTGAAGTTCTACGCAAAAATTGAATTCTTTCATAGAATTTCTCTCAAAAAAATTTGACAATTGGATGAAATTCTGCTCAAAAACTTCAATTTCTTGCAATTTTTTTCCTGGAAAAGATTGATAAGGTTTGCAAGATTCTCCTCATAATTTTAATTTTTTAGAATTATCCCACCAAAAAATGTATAATTTCTTGGCATTCTGTTTAAAATTTAATTTTTTTCCCAAAAAATTATAAACTTTTATGTAATTCTGCTTAAAAATATAAATCTTTTGGAGTTTTGCTCGTAAAAATTGAACAATTTGGGAAATTTGTTGAAATTCATCTGAAGTTGTCAATTTCTAACAATTTTTATTTCAAAAAAATCATGTAATTTTCAAACTTCTATTGAAAATTTGATTTTTTTAATCATAAAATTTTATGCAATTCTACTCGAAATTTTAATTTTCCGAATGTTTCTTGAAAAAGTGGAACAATTCATTGAAATTTTTCCTGGAAAAGGTTGAGAAATTTGTTTGAAATTCTGCTCAAAATTAGAACTTTATGAAATTTTTCCAGAATAAAAATTTGCAAATTTGTTGAAGTTCACCGCAAAAATTGAATTCTTTCATAGAATTTCTCTCAAAAAAATTTGACAATTGGGTGAAATTCTGCTGAAAACTTCAATTTCTTGCATTTTTTTCCTGGAAAAGATTGATAAGGTTTGTGAGAATCTCCTCATAATTTCAATTTTTTAGAATTATCCCACCAAAAAATGTATAATTTCTTGGCATTCTGCTTAAAATTTAATTTTTTTCCCAAAAAATTATACACTTTTATGGAATTCTGCTTAAAAATATAAATCTTTTGGAGTTTTGCTCGTAAAAATTTAACAATTTGGGAAATTTGTTAATATTCAACTGAAGTTATGAATTTCTAACCAATTTTTCTTGCAGAAAAATCATGTAATTTTTTAAACTGCTATTGAAAATTTGATTTTTTTAATCATAAAATTATATGCAATTCTACTCGAAATTTGAATTTTTTAGAATTTTTCAGCAAAACAATTTGTTGAACTTTTTCCTGGAAAACGTTGTGCGATTTGTTCAAAATTCTGCTTCCCGATAAAAATTTGCAAATTTGTTTAAATTCTGCCCAAAATTTGAATTCTTTCATAGAATTTCTCCTAAAAGAATTTGACAAACTGAGCAAACTTTTGTAAAATTTTTTATAATTCTGCTCAAATTTTGAACTTTTTTTTCAAAAAAATTTCACTATTTTCATCAATCATTATGTGAGAGTCAAATTCTGCGTATATAATTGCTTCTATGCCTCCATCAGGTATATCTTCTCCAATGTTCCTTTGCAAGCTGGTCGTTTGTTCAAGTATAAGTTCCCGAAAATTACCATCCATACCATTAGGAGTCAAATCAAAGACAAAAATTGCACAATGAGTCGTAAAAATTGTTGCGCATAATTACATTGCCTTTTATATGCACTTTCAAATAATTATATGAAAGCATGCAAATATTTGTTTTCTTTAAAATTTAGCATAATAAATAAAGACATGCCAATTATGAAAAGTGTGCAAAAAAATGTAAACCAATCAAAAATCTTCAAAAGTATGTGCAAATTGTAGCATTTTTAAGGAATTTATCATCAAACTCTGCAGAAAAAAAAACATTTGTGAATAAAGTTTGGAGAGAAACAAAAAAAATTAAGGCGAGAAATGAGAGCAAGAACGTTAAAACTGAAAAATATTGAATCTTGTAAAATTTTAAAGTTCTACAAAAATAGCATTCAAATGAAGTAGGAAAATATAAAATGATAAATAATGTACATTTATTTTTTAAAAATATTATAAAACATAAAAAAATAAATTATCAGGTTTATAGTTGAAGTGGTCTATGAGTTGTTGGTTGGAGTAGCCACTGGTGGCCTTACTTTGCACCAGAAACCAAAAAAAAACTTTGTATTAGAATTTCAAAACTATAGATCTGTAAAATAGAATTCATGTTTAAACAAATAGATAAATTTTATGCCACAATAATCCAATGGTTCTCCAGCTTGATTTTTGGAAAGAGAAAATTGCAAAACTTTTACATTTTTCTATGTAAAATTTGAAACTTTATTTTTTCATGTATGTATGTTCTTTCCTGTATTGTTAGTCTCTCAAAAGCTATTTGTAAGTGATACATATCTTACAGTATGATCACATAACATGATGTGCAGCTAAATTTTGTTCAGTGCATTTTCCTGGAATAATGTAGAACCATCTATAATATTGTCTTACATCCTACAATGTTCTAGAACATTCCGTGATTGCATATAAGCTGTGTTGTTTCGCACACATTTATTCATTTATTTATAAAACTTTTCAGTACATTGATATTATGTGTTGTGTTAGTTAGTCAATAGCGCTCATCTTCTGCCCCCATGCAGATTTCTACAGTAGGACTCAGGGAATGGGAAGCAAGTACGATTTGTCATCTACCCCTGCATCCATAACCAACTACAGTAGGTTTGGGCAAGTTTTTACAGTAAGACTTGGAAATGTGGATTTTCATGAAATTCAATGCAAGTATTACTAAAGTATGATTCAGAGGGACTGTATCATCAATCCACATTAACTTTTTAGGTCCATTTGGTGCAAGGAGAAAGATGTATTGCTTATTTTGCCATTATTATTTAGCATAAAGTTCCTGGAACATACTAAAAATTAACATATTTCTGCTCTTCCAAAGCTTATCAATATTAATGCTCTTCTCTCTTTCTCTCTAAATTTTTATAAGCCCCTTTTTGGAATGATAAGGATAATTTACATTATTTAGCTCCGCCTACCTTAATCACCCCAATGATGGATAAAAAACGACAAATCATTATGGTACGATTGCCACTTGAGAACGGTTGTCTCTTTCGATAAATTTTTTCATTTTTGCTTTCCTACTGTAAGTTTTGTAGATGTATCTGCATCAATTTGCTGCTCCTTTTGCCAAAATATTCCAGACTTGAGCGTGTTAATGGTGCAGTTTGGGTATTCTACGAAAATGACCCCTGGAATATTGGCCATGCTCATGCTTTTGATGCATTTTTCTTTCATTTCAACGGAGGTAAAAGTGAAATTGCTGGTGGTGGAGGAGCATCTTTTCAGTTCAATTCTTTTTTGTGATCAGAATTCGTACGACGAGCCTGGCTCCTTTAGGGCGTTTTTAAATGATCCGAAGCAACCTGACTATATTTGTGCAGCTTCTTTGTTGAGTCCATTTGTAGGCCAAAAAGCTCTAGAGACGAGTTTGTTGATAACTTCTGCTCAATGCTTGATCAATAAGTAATCAACTTTGTTAATAATAAATTCCGCCCATTAGTTTTGATACTGTTTCTTTAAAAACTCAGAGAAAAGTTAAAGGTGGCATTTTTTTCAATGAAATTGAATGAACAAATGAATGCATCACCAAAATTTATCGCTAAAGTTGATCAAGTTTTATCTGAAACCAATGCAAAATGTGGAAACAATTGTGCTGTCATTTTGCGAATAAACGAGTCTGTAACAAGTGACGAAATGCTGATTCTGCCAACCTCCGAGCCCCTTTCGTACAAAAGGTGTTCAGTGGGGGGCTACCTTATGAATTCCAAGGTGGGTATGTTGCACAAAGATATTGCGGTTGAATTAAGCAATGAAAATTGTAACAACTTGGACGATGCTGACCAACATGCAGCGCAACAATCCACTCTTCAAATTGTGAGATGTTCACATTTTACAAAACTTGCGCTTCAAAGTAAACATTTACTTCAGGTTTTTCTTGGAACGCCCATCTTGTGTGACTCGGACAAAGGCCGTCAACTTCGAGGATTTATTGGACAAACTCTCAAATTTCACACCAATGTTAGAAAATACCATACTGAGCCATTCTTCTGATAATTTTTTTTTTAGAAAAACTTGCTCGTTCAATGTATAGGAAATGTTACTTTCTACAATTGGACCAAAGAAGTTTTAGAAAAAAAGAAAATATGAATTTGAGAAAAGGTGTTTAATTTCAATATCCCAAAATGAACGTTCAAATAATTTGTCATTTGGTTCAGTAAAAAAGATAAAATGCTTCTGATATAGCACACTAGTAAACGGGTGCATTTTCCACAAAACTGTTAAAACACTTTGCCGCCACATTCCACAGGCTCCAATTTGGGAGAGAAATTTCGTTTTTTCCAACAAAAATTGGCAATCTTCTTTTACAAGCAACACCAGGCATTATTTTGCAGTATTCATTGATAGCTTACACTGATGCTTATTATGCAACAAGTGAAACAAAGGGGCCCATAAAAATTCAGCGAGAAAAGATTACACCATTAAATATTCCTAAGCTTTCGAAGATCAGAAATATGCTAATTTTTACTATATTCCAGGAACTTTATGCTAAATAATCAGGGGAAAAAAACAATACAGCTTTCTCCTTGCGCGAAATGGACCGAAAAAGTGAACGTGGATTGATGATACAGTGCCTCTGAACTCATATTTTAGCAATACTTGCTTTCAATTCCATGAAAACCCACATTTCCAAGTCTTACTGTAAAAATTTTCCCAAACCTACTGTAGTTGGTTAGAAATTTCCGGCATGTGTTATATTTGAAAAATTTGGGATGGCCTTTGGACAGCTCAAACTGATTTCTTGCCTCCTTGATCCATGGGGTCGAAGCAAGAAGGGGTAAAATCGGCAAGGGGAATTGTTATACAGAAGAGAAGGCCAGGTATCGACCTTAAGGCCAGTGCTTCCCTCCACCTGCCCTAAACCTTAGAATGACTCCTCGCTCAGGGGCGAGAAGTCAAGAACAGAGGTCTTACCTGCTCAAGAAAGGCCTGACCAAAACTAGCCAGACTAGGTAACTTTACTTCAGAACCCAAATAACACGATTTTCTAGCTAAATATTTATCTATAGTACTTACCTATAAATCGCCCCTTCCAAAAATCTGGGGTCTTACCAATATAAACAGGAGGCAAGTAATTTACAGGCGAAATGATAATTATAATATAAAAGACGTGGCATGCGAGAATAATCAATAATAATTCACTGCCTAAATTCACAAAATCCATCTTCTACAGTAACTATCGCACTGGGCCAGGCTGGGCATGGTCCGACATTTGTACTTGTGAGTATTTATACAAAATCGGCATAATTATTAAAAAATCCTGAAAATGGGCGGAAACACGCTACAACACACACATGCAGCAGTAGATGATGAACAGTATGTGCTTTCCATTCCTTGAGTCCCACCGTAGAAATTTGCATGGGGGCTAAAGATGAGGGCTATAGACTAACTAACACAACACATAATATCAATGTACTGAAAAGTTTAATAAATAAATAAATAAATGTGCAAAACAACACAGCTTATATACAATCACGGAATTTTCTAGAACATTGTAGAATGTAAGACAATATTATAGACAGTTCTACATTATTCCAGGAAAATGCACTGAACAAAATTTAGCTGCACATCATGTTATGTGATCATACTGTAAGAAATGTATCACATACGAATAGGTTTTTAGAGACTAACAATACAGAAAAGAACATACTTTTATCTTACAGTATTAAAATAACAGTTTATGTGGCAAAATAGGTGACACTGCGCCCAAATAAAATACAAATATGCTGTAAGATGACTCAAGTAAGCTGAATTGAAAAAAAAATAATTGAACATTTTTTTAAATTTATCATTATATTGTCATGTGCCGACGAATTTCGCGCAGTGTCTCGTGATTCACATCATATTTTTCTGTTATGTTTTTCGCCACGTTTTCATTTACAGTAACTTACGTTAATGTTGCGTTCTGTTTCTATAATTTCTACATGCATTTTCTGTGTGTACTTTTGTGTTTCGTTTCTGTTTCACTTTTGCACTTTCATTTCCGTTACGATTTGTTATTTTTCTATTGCGCACATAGACTACGGTATGTAACCTGCTAGTCAGAATTTCCATTGAAGATAAGCTCTCCGAGCTCATCGCTGTAATTGGAGCACAACATGCACCTCTTATCAGTAAAAACTAGCCACGTTTCGCAACCTGAAAGGCCTAGTTGGAAATTCTCACTAGATGATGTTTGTATGCTAAGCATGGAGAGTGAAAACTCGCCCCAATGCTTAACATAGCGAACTGGAAAATGTCTATGTGACCATAAGCATCTTCTGCAGTGATTTCTGCTGCAGAAGTTAGCTTGGGTGTGTCTTAGCTCCGCCCAAGGCATACTGTAGATTACGCGGACCTTTAAAAAAGATTGTTTTGTTAATTTTGCACTCCTTTTTGGGCCTAATCGTCTTGTTGCGTTTTACAGTTTGCGTTCCCGTGTTTGCCTGCATCGTCTTATTATAATTTGCATATTGTACCTGCATCTGCCGCCTATTCAATAAATTTACATATTCGCCTTCGGTCTCCCTTGCGTTGCCAGTTACCATAACCCAACCGTAGGAGTTTACCCCGTGGCCGTTGATCAAGAACCCCATCACCTCTCCGAAGAAATGCTTTGACATCGTTGCCCGCTGACCCGCATCCGCATACCCTCCAGGCCAAATGGCTTCGGATTATCATACCAGCTTCCCCGGCGTCCGTAGGACCCATGCTTTGACCCTTGAACCCGTCGCCCAGTGCCAAGTACTTTGAGAAGAGGATTTAGTGAGTCTTCTCAGGGGTTATTATTGTTGAGGGTAGATTTGTGGGAATCCTCCTTAAGCTATTTTCCCCTTGAGAGTACCCTCATTTAAGAAAGCCCTCGGACCCTTAAGGTCAGGGCCAATTAGGGGATTTAGGTTGACAATCAGGTCCCCTACAGTAAGCCATTCCATGAATGGCACAGTCCCTCATTCTCAGTGAATGAGGACTAGGGATTGCCACCCCTGACCCGGCCGCATTGTCCATTATTCTACAGCTGAACACTAGGACAAGGCCGAGGTACACCATACGTTTTCCAGTGGTAGTACCAGCTGGGTTAGGTTCCCAAAACCAACAACCTTACGGAGCCACCCAACGGGCTCACAGCATGTCACTGACAGTGTCATGGCCGTATTCTCTACGGGATATGGTATGGGTTTTCCCATCAATGTGACTGATCAGCTATTTGGTTTAATGTGACATGGCTCCTAGTTCGTTTAATGTGACAATATAAAGAATTGAATTTTTTTAAATTTACTAGAAGAATTTATTGCGAATTTGCATATTTCGATAGAAAAAATTGAAACTTTCAAATTTTACATGAAAAAATTAGGTTTCAAATTTTACATAGAAAAATGTAAAAGTTTTGAAATTTACTCTTTCCAAAAAACAAGCTCGAGAACCATAGGATTATTGTGGTATAAAATTTATCAATTTATTTAAACATGAATTCTATTTTACAAGTCTATAGTTTTAAAATTCTAATACAAAGTTTTTTTTCGGTTTCTGGTGCAAAGTAAGGCCACCAGTGGCTACTCCAACCAACGACTCATAGACTACTTCAACCATAAACCTGATAATTTAATTTTTTTATGTTTTATAATTTTTTTTGTAAATAAATGTACATTATTTATCATTTTATATTTTCCTACTTTATTTGAATGCTATTTTTTTAGAACTTTGACATTTTACAAGATTCAATATTTTTCAGTTTTAACGTCCTTGCTCTCATTTCTTGCCTTAGTTTTTTTGTTTTTTCTCCAAACTTTATTCGCAAATGCTTTTTTTCTGAAAAGAGTTTGATGATAAATTCCTCAAAAATGCTACAATTCGCACATACTTTTGAAGATTTTGATTGGTTTACACCTTTTTTGCACATTTTTCATAATTGGCATGTCTTTATTTATTATGCTAAATTTTGAAGAAAACAAATATTTGCGTGCTTTCATATAATTATTTGAAAGTGCATATAAAAGGCAATGTAATTACGCACAACAATTTTACGACTCATTGTGCAATTTTTTTCTTTGATTTGACTCCTAGTGGTATGGATGGTAATTTTTGGGAACTTATACCTGAAGGAACGACCAGTTTGCAAAGGAACATTGGAGAAGTTATACCTGATGGAGGCATAGAAGCAATTATAATACGCAGAATTTGACTCTCTCATAATGATTGACGGAAATAGTGAAACTTTTTTGAAAAAAATGTTCAAAATTGAGTAGAATTATAAAAAATTTTACAAAAAATTGCTCAGTTTGTCAAATTTTGTCAAATTCTTTTAGGAGAATTTCTATGAAAGAATTCAAATTTTGGGCAGAATTCCAACAAATGTGCAAATTTTTTTCTGGGAAAAATTCAGAAAGTCCTATTTTTAAGCAGAATTTTGAACAAATCGCACGACGTTTTCTAGGAAAAAGTTCAACAAATTGTTCTGCTTTTCCATGAAAAATTCTAAAAAATTCAATTTTCAAATAGAATTGAGTAAAATTTTATGATTAAAATATCAAATTTTCAATAGAAGTTTAAAAATTACATGATTATTTTGCAAGAAAAATGGTTAGAAATTTATAACTTCAGTTGAATTTCAAAAAAATTTTCCAAATTGTTCAATTTTTACGGGCAAAGCTCCAAAAGATTTATATTTTTAAGCAGAATTCCATAAAAGCGTATATTTTTTTGGGAAAAAAATTAAATTTTGAGCAGAATACCAAGAAATTATACATTTTTTGGTGGGGTAATTCTAAAAAATTGAAATTATGAGGAGAATCTATCTCGCGAACCTTATCAATCTTTTCCAGGAAAAAAATTGCAAGAAATTAAAGTTTTCAGCAGAATTTCATCCCATTGTCAAATTTTTTGGGAGAAATTCTATGAAAGTATTCGATTTTTGTGTAGAATTCCAACAACTTTGTAAATTTTTATTCTGGAAAAATTTCATAAAGCTCTTATTTTGGGCAGAATTTAAAACAACTTTCCCAACCTTTTGCAGGAAAAATTTCAACAAATTGTTTCACTTTTTCAAGAAGCATTCTAAAAAATTCAAATTTCGAGCAGAATTCCATAAAATTGTATAATTTTTTTGGAAAAATTCTGAATTTGAAAAAATTTTCAAAAATTTGTTTAAAACTTGAAATTCGCAATATTGAAGACTTTTCAGTAACTAAAATGTGTGAAAATTCTAAAAATTTGAGAAAAAATTTTAAAACAGGAAAAAACATTGGATATGTACCTACAGGTTAAATTTTGAACCCATAATTCTGAAATTTGACAAGTCAAATTTTTTTCGAATTTCAAATTTCGCGATTTTTTTTAAATGTGTCCTGAAACTGTAAAAAACATGTCGCAAAAACGATGCTTGAGCATAGTGAATCATTGAAGAACGTGCCCCAAATGTGTAAATATTTTGTCCCAAACAAAATTTTTTTCAAAAAGTTGAGTAAAACCATAAGATTAGATTTGAATTTCATGTTAAATTTTGATAGATATTTCACTTGAAATTATGGAAAATTTTGAATTTTGACGAATTTGTGTGCAGAAAACTTCGAATTTACTTGAAAAATACGTAAAATATCTAATTTTAGTTGGAAAGTTTAATCGGAAAAATAGAATTCCATCCGGAATTTGACGAAAATATTGAATTTTTGATTAATATTTCCACAGTAAATTCCAAGAAAATGATTGGGAAAATTTGCGTTGAAAAGTATCAGATTTAAGAAATTTTCTCCAAGATTTGAAATCCGAACCATTTTCCTACTTCTTTCCATTTTTTTACCTTGTTTTTCAAGCAAAATTTGCGTATTTGAAAAAGCCACGAAAATCAGGGTTTTTTTGCTGCCAATGTTTTTCTTCTTTTCCAATGATTTTAAAATCAAAACGTTGGACAAATCGTGCATTAGAATATATTATACATCATCCATAATCAAAAATAAGGCCTGAAAATTAGAATAATTCGAAAATTTTCAAATTTTTCGATAATTTTTCTAGGGAAAATTCAATGATTTTTTTGAAAATTCAATCCAAAATATGCCAAAGTTATATTTGAAATTAAATGAGGGGTTGAAGATCCGTTGGGCCGTTACCCGTTCCAGTCCGTGAGTCGAAAGAGAATAGAGATATGGCAGGAGTGATAGCCAGTAGAGTTAAGACGAATCCAGCTTTGTGTAGTTTCGGAATCCGAATCCAAATCTGAATCCGAATCCAAATCCAAATCTGAATCCGAATCGGAATCTGAATTAGAATTCGAATCCGAATCCGAATTTGAATCCGAATCCGAATCTGAATCCGAATCCAAATCCAAATCCAAATCCGAATCCGAATCAGAATCGGAATCCGAATCTGAATCCGAATCTGAATCCAAATCTAAATCCGAACCTGAATCTGAATCAGAATCCAAATCCAGATCCAAATCTCAATCCGAATTTGAATCCGAATCCAAATCCAAATCCAAATCTGAATCGGAATGGAACCGACCTTAATGCATGGATTTCCATCTGTTCAACGCTTAGCTGAAATGGACGAGAAAAAGAAATCCTTAAAAGTGTTGTAGTGTGTTTCCACCGATTTTGCTACACACTTATCGTTTTTTGTCAATTCGCGCATAAGGCCCGCAAGTACCAAGTGGAGTGAGTGATGGGGACCATGGACAGTCGTCTTACTGTAGTGCATGTCAGTACGTGTGCTTTTGGTCGCTCTCGTGTGCCTTAATATTGTTTTCTTGTATACTTACCATTGGTTATTTCTTATGCATACTCGACGCCTCCCAGCGCGCCCAGCCTTTTGTTAGTGTGTTTCTCGTAGGGCGTGGAAGTGATTGTTATCTCGCCCTGTCTCGTTTTGTATAGTAAGTGTTTATTTTGTGTTAGGTAAAAATCAGAGAGAATTCTCCTTCGCTCTTTCTTCATTTTAATTGAGAGACAAATTAAGGAAATAAACTTTCCTTAATTTGTTGGGTAATTAGTGTTGGGTTTAGGTATATTTAGTAAGTTAATTGGGTGAAAGTGGGTATTGAAAAAACGTGCATTTGTTGTTGTGTGTTTCTGACGATTTTCTCATATTTTGTCAATCCACACATGAGACCCGCAAGTACCAAGTGGAGTGAGCAATGTGGACCATCAACAGTCGTCTTACTGTAGCGCACGTCAGTAGGGGTGTGCTGGCTCTCTCCTTGTGCATTATTCTTACGTGTTTTTTATAACGTGTGCCCCATTAGTTATTTTTTGTACTCGCTGCCTCCCCGCACGCACGTCTGTTTTTGTTTTTCTCTCCAGTGCATGGGAGTGAAATTGTTTTCGTTCTCGCCCTGTCGCATTTGTAAGTAAGTTTTTTTTCATTGCATAAGTAAAATTGAAGAAAGGGATCTCCTTCCTTGTATTCGTTTAATTTGGGAGACAATTAAGGAAGTATTTTCTCCTTGATTGGTAGGGTTATTATTGCCAGGTTTAAGTACAAGTAATTAAGTTAATCGGGTAAGCCTGGGCGCGGGAGATACGTACATTAAGGACGAACCCTGGAATCCCACTCCTGCTTGATTCTCAAAACCCCGACCTATTTTCAAATATAACAAAAGCAATTAAGAAGAAATCCTAGATTCCTAAACTTTGGGTTTCCCGATTTGAGTAACTCACACAAACACACCTGCCAAATCTGAGACCTACAGTAGTTACCTTGGAATGGTCCACTACATTCAATCAGATACATGCTGGCAGGCGCTTTTTCAAAATCGGCACAAAATTATGAAATTCAACAAAATCTGCAGAAAAACACGAAAAGTATATCAGAAATAAGAAATTTGGGCGAAAAATCAATTGAAATGTGTTCCGATTTGGCGGAAAAACTGACAAGAGGAGCAAAAAAATTCAACTGCCACGCCTTCCTCATTAGGCTACAGTTATGTGAAATTTTGAATTTTTAAATGAAAAACTTGAATTTTTAATTTTTTCACATATGATTTGAAAAGTTACAGTTTTTCTCTGTTAAATTTGCGCACTTTCTATTGTTGAACTTGTTTTTTTTCAAAAATAAATTTGCAAAACTATTTGTAATTTTGAATTTTTTGCAGTAAAAATTGAATTTTCAAACTTATAAATGTGAAATTTTTCAATTTTTAAACGTAAAATTCACAAATCTTCAACGTAAACATTTCAAGATTTCTAAATATTTCTGTGTGAAATTTACAATGTTTGAATTTTTTGATTTGAAATTCTAATTTTTTTTCCTATGTAAAATGTACAAATTCAAAAATCTATCTACGTGAAATTTTGAATTTTTTATTTGCAAATTTTTCGCATCAAATTTCAAAATTTTAAGCACTTCCATTTAAAATTTGAAATTTGCTTTCTAGAAATAAATATCCAAAACTTTTTGTAATTTTGTTGAAAATTTTTGAAATTCAAGAATCCAATAAATTTTTTAAAATTTAAATCTTTACAATTTACACTACAATTAAATCATCCTACAAAATTACCTACTGATGTTGAAGCACAACAGTGTTCCATATAGCCTATAGATTATCCGAGAACTGAAAATAAACACTTTAAAATTTACTTTTTCAGTGTAAACCAGTAAATATATGAAAATTCAACAATGTTAAATATAAATAAAAAACAAAATACATTTTAAACTTTTATTTCCTAGAAATTCCGTATTCTATATACGCAAAGAAGAAAACAAAATTTTGAACTCAGCAGTTGGGAAATTGAGGAAAAAAACAACAAAAAACAAACGAAATGAGCTAATTTTCTAAATGTAAATGTGTTGAGGCAACCTGTTCCCGCCACTCGGGGCTTCAGTAAAAGTTAGGCTCGGTCTGGGACTTGAACCCAGGACCTTGCGGCTACCGTCCGCACGCTCTAACCAACTGAGCCAACCGAGCAGCGGGAAAGGTGCTCTCTTTTTGCAACAATTCGTAGTTGAGGTGGCTGCTTTGGCCACTCTCAACAAATGGCATGTTTTTTGTTTTTCTCTTGGCATTTTTCAGCATTTTTCAAATTCATTTTCACTCCACAAATTCCGTGTGATTTTCAAAACTATGTTATCTTATATAATCTATGCGGATCTTATCTCGCGGGATACAGGCCAAATCTCGCCTCTGTCACAATTCCATGGTGATTTCCGTTGAATCGGTTGTAATTGGACTGTGCTGTTAGTTGCTCTTTGATCCAACTTATCCAATTATCTACTGCATCCAATCGTTCATTGATGTTCTTCAATGTGTGTTCTGAAAAGAAGAACAAATAATAATACACATAACCATTGGTAGCCAGTTGCAATAATTATGAGCTCATAGTTTGAGGTGACTATGAAAAAAATGCGACTATGAAAAATAGCATTTAGCAAAACCGGAATCAAGAAACATGCTTGGTAAAGAATCTAACCTGCAATGGAGGCTGGTGTCGTGATGGAAATCTCTTTTCTGTAACGAGCATCTTTTCGCACAATTTTCCTGTACGAAATAGCTATATTTCTTTTGAAGGATCTTTTGTGTAATAAAGCGACCTTAACCGCCCTGGGTACTATTTTCACGCCATCCCATTCGTATTTTGTATGAATTTGATTATCTTTATTCATCTCGTTCAGCTGATCCATGACCGACATATTCGTCTTTTCCCATTTGAGGCGATTTTTTTTCAAAACTTCGCCATTAGCTTTCGTGCTAAATAAACTGGAGATTGATAATTCGGCCCCACCTCTGCCTGCGTATTCATTTTCATCTTCGTTAGTTTGCCTTTCATCGCTTTTTGTTGAAATGGACTGCTTTCGATTAACTTTGACCATGGACATTTCGTCGGACAATGTGCGCTTTATCTCGTCAGGCTCTAAATCTTTCTGAGAAAATCCAAACTTTGATAGTTTTTCCAATGCTTGATCAATAGGGACATATTGGAATGTAGACGAAGTAACTGATATTAGTTGTTCGACCAATTTTTCATCAAACTTTTCATCCAATTCGTAATTCTCTTCAATTTCCAGATTGTTGCGTATTTGCTGCGAAAACAGTGTCATTTGCTTTCTGGTCATGTACACTTCGTCTTGGGGACCGAATAGGTCGTGATCGATACTCGCATCCTCTATGTCTTGGGCTGTTATTTCTATGCGGTTAACAAATTTTTCTTTGCCGTCAGCAGTAAAAGTGCAATCCCATTCAATAGGATCTGATTTTTTTATACGAGCATTGAAATGACGCCGTTCTTCGGAATTTTCAAGACAAGGTATTCTGATATTTACTAGATATCGATTCAAGTTTCTAGCCCTACCTCGAAGTTCGATTGTACTACCATTTGAATAGAAGGTTGCCTCGCAAGTTATACTTTGCAATGGTATCAGATGAATGGCAGCTTGGGTTATATTCCGGTTACGCATTTTTGCTGCATCTATCAGGGCCTTTTGTTGATCATCGGACAGCAATTCCAGTTGGAAAAATATATTTTCGGTATTGAATTGATAAATGCTACCATTGTGATGTTTGACCAAAACTGGTTCACCTATGCTAACCCACTGGTTCTTGTGTTCTACGTCGTTGACCTTATAGGCCTGCAAATTGACGTTCACACCATTGACATTGTGCTTGACATTGAGATCTGGTATATTGAATATTATATTGCTCAGTGATCCAAATCTGTCAGTGATTTCGCGTGCGGAACGATCAAGTGTCGTACCTGAAAGAATTATAATATATAAAAATCGAGATTTGGGAAATATGCAGGCTGAGCCGAAAAAAGTGACCAGTACTGGCTTTCATACCTTTCAAGTGGGTGATGAACTATATAACAGCTTTAAACTACAAAAGAGCCATTTAGTGTGTTTCAGTAATTTTTTTTAAGTTTTTCCAGGTACAACTACCTTTTCTGCCTAGTGGAGGCCACATTGCACAGGCTGGCGTCTGCCTGACAAGTAGAACTTAATGGGCTATCTACCTCATAATGGAATAGGCCCACCTCCTCAATAGCCGCACGTTCGCCAAACCTGTTGTAGTGTGTTTCCGCCGATTTTCTCACATTTTGTCAATCCCTGCATGAGGCCCGCAAATGCCAAGTGGGGTGAGCGACACGGACCATCAACAGTCGTCTTACTGTAGCGCACATCGGTACAAGTGCACTGGCTCTCTCATTGTGTATTATTAATCATGTGTTTTATAACGTGTGCCCCATTAGTTACGTTTCCTACTCATTGCCTCCCTGCACGCATGCCTGTGTTTGTTTTTTTCTCTCCAGTGCGTGGGAGTGAATTGTTTTTCTTTCTTGCCCGTCACATTTGTAAGTAAGTCTTTTTCATTGCGTAAGTAAATTTGAAGAAAGGGATTTCCTTTCTTGCATTCATTTAATTCGGGAGACAATTAAGGAAGTTACCTTTCCTTGATTGGTGGGATTTTTAGTGTCAGGTTTAAGTACTACTAATTAAATTAATCGGGTAAGCGTGGGCGTGGGAAATACATACATTAAGGACGAACCCTGGGATCCCACTCCTGCCTGAACTCAAAGCCCAAAGCCCCGACTACTTTTCAAATACAAAATAACCAACATGCTAACTGGGCTGAGCGGACCCCAGCAAGCAGCGTTCGAAGCTACCCTACACAATTTATCTAGCCCGAGTTACACCTGGAATCAAACCTGGTTCTTGAGACTATCAGTCAGAGGCGAAAACCACTAGACCAAGACGGCCTCTCTTAGTCTTTTTTCGATCTGGTCAATGGCAGTATTGATTTCATTTCAATTTTTACCTTTTCCAATTCCAAGACAAAACCTCTTCAATTTGGCTAAATTTTGCCGATATTGAAACAAGAAGTTGCTTGCATCAAATTACGTGAACTTAAAAATCTGGGTGATTTTTCAAGTGTTATTTGATGTAAACAGCTTTACAAAACTTTATTTCACAATATATGACAACTTTTATTTTGATTTCACAAGTTTCACTTTTTCGAAAATGATCACTTTTACTAAATTTCTGTTTGTACACATGAAGACGATCAGGGCATTTTAAAACTTGATTTCTGAGAGATTCTACCTTCTGCTTCATTAACCTTTGATGAGTTGAAAATTAATAATACTTAGGAAAAAGTGTTTAGATAGTTTTACATGCTGGGTATTGTGGCAGCATTCATGTCGCATAAAAATCAAAATTCCCTGTGCTACAGTATCACAAAGTTGGGAATTTTTACAATTTTTGACATTTTCAAGTTGGTATACATGCTTCAAAATATCACAGCTCATAAATGGTGTTAGTCCTTAGCCAAATATTCATTACATACTGAAGACAATGCTCTATATTCAGATATGAAGAAGAATTTTTCAACTCCTTACTTTACACTTTTTATGCTGTTTTAAAGTGTCAAAAAGTAAGTCGAAATTGTCACGTGCTGCTCAATTTTCATAATGTCACGTGATCTAGATCATGTCAATATTTTACTTTTCCCCATGTTTTATTTACAACTCATACATTTTTCGTTTGTTTTGTTTCTGCACATGCATTTTGTGTTCGTTTTTATATTTTTCATGTTTTCATTGTATTTTATTTCTTTATGCATGCGGGCTACAGTAGGCCCTTTAGCCATAAACTTCTGCCAAACGTGCTCCAGGAGCACATGGCTATTTTTGGTGCATTCCGTGCACCTCTTATCACAAAAATTAGCGTTGTTTTTGTTACACAAAAACGACTAGCTAAGAAGTTTTAGCGAAAGACGCACATATGCTTAGCATAGGCACTGCAGTCGGCCCCAATGCTAAATGCATGTGAGCGAAAAATGTCTATGTGTGCTTAGGCATCTTCTGCATCGCCTCTAGCTGCAGAAGTTAGCTGGGATGCCGAGAAACTCCGCCCAAGCTGGAGCTGTAGCCAAACATGTCCTTAAAAGGACATGTTTCTTTAACTTTTCACTCATTTTTGGGTTCACCCAAGCGTCCGTTCGATTGTCTTAACTCCGCATTGGCGGCTCCCTAAAATTTACATATTTTTATATACTCGTCTGCATCTGCCGCTTTTTACTTTGAATAAATTTGCATAACCTTTATTACCTACTGCGTTCGCCGCTTATTCTACCTACTGTACCTGTTGTAGTGTGTTTTCCGCCGATTTTTCATTATTTGTCAAAACGCGTCACAGGCCCGCAGGTGGCAAGTGGAGAGAGCAACGCGGACCACCAGTGGCCATCTTACTGTAGCGCACGTCGGTACGCGTGCGCTGGTCTCTCATATACATTATTCGTTACGTATATTTTACGTGTATTTTATTTTTCTTTACTAGTTGTGTGCCCCGCCGGCCACCACTAGTACGCATTAGCCGCCTCCCACCACGCCTCTTTCGTCGTTGCTCGCCCGTGCGTGGGAGTAGATTTATTGTTGTTACTTTATTTTTCGTTTCGCCCGTCGCCTTGTCACGTAAGTTTCGTACGTTTCTTTTATATCGTAATAAATAGGTAGGAAAAGTCTTTCCTTTCTGGTTAGTGAGAGTAGAAGGGAGACAATTAAAGAAACTAGGTTTTCTTTGATTGTTGGGGAGAATTATTATCGTCGGGGTTTAAGTATTAGTAATTGAGTAATCGGGTAAACGTGGGTGTGGGACGCACGTACATTAAGGCCGCAACCTTGGAATCCCAATCCTGCTCACGCCACATCATCCCCGACCGCAAGGCAAGATATAACATACCCGTCACTCATCCATGACAGGTTCCTGACCACCCCAGTTAACAGAATATAGTCGAGAGTCCCCTCCGGATCGCCAACACCCGTTGCCCAAGAACTGAGTGGATCACATCCCCATTCCTTGTCCAAAAACCGAAAGTTCCCAGGGACCAGCCACCTGTTTCGTTGAATCCTTTGAAGAACAGGACTAGGTGAGTCTTCTCAGGGGATTATTGTTATTGTGGGATATTTTTGCGGAACCCTTCTTAAGTCGGTTTCCCAGATCTCCCCAGATAGGTAGGGCTCTCACCTTCCAGGTTTGGGCTATAAAGGGGCTGTCTGGTTCATAATTGGGTCCCACAAATCAGGTCATTTTACGGGTGACCTTGTCCCCACTCTCACTGAGCAGGACTCGGGCATTGTCACAACTAACCTGGCCGCATTGTCCATTACCCTACAGCAAGACCCCAGGACAGCACCAGAGAAAGCTATAGGCCTCCCTATTGCCACCACTCACGGGGTCAGGCCCCCAACTAATGGGAGAATCGCCAGTATCCATCAGGGGTCATAGCCTATTACTCACTGTAATAGGATCAATCTGATATGGTTCACCATCAATGTGACTGGCAAACAATGTTTTCTACCTGATGCGATACCCAAAACCCCCATCTTCCCCATTAACGTGACAAAATAAAACGAAAAAGCCATTTGGAGCGTTACTTGAGCACCTTCCCATAGGATGCCACACAATTTTTTTCTTGATTTCTGTAGACAAATTGTGCTAAATTTCAATCCAATTATTGTACCAGTTTGGGAGCTGTAGGTGTTCGCACATTGTGAAAGTTGACACAAAAATGGATTTTAAGGCCAGTAAATATGCCATCAATTGGATGCAGGAAACATTGAAAAAGGTTCAAATCAGGCAAATAAAAAGAAAAGATGTGAGTCGAACCACTGGTAAAATTTTATCGATCAATTTACAATGGTTGCACAACAGCATGTCTCGGAAGAAATGGGACAAAAATTTCTCTCCAGTCATTTGATGGATAAAAAATTGAAGCTGCAAGTTTAATGTTACAAAATAAATGTCGGCTATTTGACTCCAGTCTATGTTATAAACAGTGGGAAAAGGCTCTACACTTGAAGGAACCCTATTCCACGCTACGTGACACTAGCCAGACGAAAATAGAGCAAACAATGGTTGATCGCAATGCCTTTCCAATAATGCAAAGAGTATTCAGTCATCTTGGTCTAGTGCATATCCCCTCTGAGTGCTAGTCTCGAGAACCAGGTTTCGATTCCAGGTGTAATCCAAAATTGAATTTCTGGTACGTGGCCCGGGCAGACAGAGCCTTTCATCCTTTTAGGGTAGATAAATTGTGTAGATGAGCTTGGATGGAATGCCACTTGCCCGAGTCTACTCAGCCCAGTTAATAGCATGTTAGGGATAGTGCCGTGAATGGGGAGGCAGGTCTATTCCATTATGAGGTAGGTAGCCGATCAAGTCCTGCTTATCAGGCAAATGCCAGCCTGCGGCCACTAGGTGGTAAAGTTGCGTTTTCAAGCAAAACCAATGATACCACGAAACTCAGCCCACGAAACTATCGAAAATGTCTCATTTTGAGATATGATTAATTTTCAACTTATCATAGGGAAAGTAGAACCTCTCTGAAATCGTGTCTTAATGCACGAAACCGCATTATAGAAGCTTCATCCAATCGAAAGTTACGGAAGTCAGCCCCCTTTTTTTTGGCTCACACTACATATACTTACTGTTTTCATCCATGGCCATCATTAAATCTAATTCGTCTAATGAACGCACATCACTAATGAGAATGAATGCACAGATGATGCATAATCCACGAATCATGTCTCAGGAATATTGAAATACGTCTTTCCTAACCTAAACACCAGAGCAAAAAGTTTAATATTAAACTCTGATATTCAAGAGAGGTCCCTAAGAATCTCCAATCATACGTCTAAAATTGCCATTTTCAGCTGTTTGATGCGAATTCTAGAGTTACCACCTAAAATGTGAACATTTCTTCAAGTCGGCCACTTGAACTTGAACCTTGCAATGTTATAGTCCATATGCTTTGACCAACAACTGAGCCGTGGGAAAGATGTTCTGCGAAACATGGCTAATTTGTAACAGTTCAATTTTGAGGTGGCAGCTGTGGCCACTTACTACAAAAGTTTGGATAATTTCTGATCTGAAGAACCTGGTATTGAAAAATATTTGTCTGCTGCTGATTTTTGACTCTGAAAAACCAAGGAAGTTTTCTGGGCTATAAAAGTCCTAACTGATACGCTATACTACATAAACGACCAGATTGTACAATATTGAACATATATGTCACAATAAGTCAATTTGTAGAGAATGTAAATTAGTTTTCGAGAGATGGCTCATCAAGAAAACGTTAAATACTTTTGTCAAAATTACACGCGAGTATAGCATCTCATTATTACTTACCACCATACAGGATGAGGTATAGCAGCTACTAATCAGGTACTGTACAGCACTGCAGGACGTGGTGGAGTGTAGTTGGTCCCTAATGCTACTACCTCTACTGGCTTTCTACAATTTTTTGCCAAATTTCGAATAGGGTGAGGTTTGAACTGTGAGCTTTGAGTATGAAAGACAAGAGCACTATCCACTAGGCCATCTGTGGCCATTTTCCATATGGCTGGATTTTCTATACATCCTGGTGGGTAGGCAAGTAGTTTTTCCTGCCTATAGCACGTGTGATAAAACGTTTGTTCCATGCACAACCGATTTCTATGCTTTTGATGCCTACATTGCCAGGGTCTGCTGCTTCCATTTATAGGGATCAGAAGTTTTATCACAAACACTATATGCAGGGAAGACGACCACCCTACCCACCAGCATGTATTGAAAATCTAGCCATATCAAAAATGGTCCAGATGGTTTAGTGGATAGCACTCTCGACTCTCAAACTCGAAGCTCACAGCTCAAAGCCCACTCCTGTCAAACTTTGGTAAAAAGTTGTAGAAAGCTGAAAAAGGTAGTAGGATTACTGCCAAAACGTCGCCTATCCATATTGTTCTGTTACATACCTTGTATTGTTGGATTATATCATGTGTTATTTTGTGTGTTATAATAAAGCATTTCACCATTTTTATGCAGTTGTACAGGCCAAAAAGCAGACAGCAAAAATGAGCTATTAAAATCAGCTGCAACAAACATTCAGACAATTGTTACTACTATATTCTTATGATAAAATATTACAAATCACCTTCTTACCAAACAACTACAGCATAATCTATACATGTTGTATTTCAAAATGGGTCGGGCGGTGATGAGTCACAAGCAGGATTGGGATTCCGAGGTTCGTCCTTAATGTACGTGTTTCCCACACCCATGCTTACCCGATTAACTTGACTAAATGTACTTAAACCCAGACACTAATTATCCCACCAATTAAGGAAAGTCTACTTTCCTTAATTGTCTCCCTTATTACGTAAGATCGAAAGGCGAGAGTTTTCTACCTTTATATGTTATGCAATAAAACAAGAAAAACACTTACGTACAAAGCGGAAAAACGGGCGAGAAAAATAAAGTGATCAACCCCCACGCACTGGGACGAAAAAGGAAAAAGATGCATGGTGGGAGGCGGCTAATGGCGAGACTAGTGGTGGCCAGCGAGGCGCACAACTAGTATATATAAAAACAAACAAAAATATTAATTGATAACAACAACAGAGAGAGACCAGCGCAGGCGTACTGACGTGCGCTACAGTAAGACGGCTGCTAATGGTCCGCGTCGCTCTCTCCGCTTGCCACTTGCGGGCCTCTTACGCGCTTTGACAAAACAACGGAAATCGGCGGAAAACACACTACAACATACATGATAACAGTACATCATAGGAAAGTGCAACTATATGAGATTCTGTCTTCTGCTCACAGTAAACTGAAAAACTAGATGCTCGGTGAAGCTTCACTAGTACTATATTGAAGGCACCGGAAATTTTCTCTATGGAAAAGCTACACCTGCTGAAACATCTGTCAACAGCCTATTCATTGCTAAATATAACTCTTTCTTTCTAAGCGAAAACATTATCACATCGAGCTTGATTTCATTCCTGTTATAGATCGAAAGATTAACATCCTCATTCATTTCACTATTATGCAAACGTGTCAAATATCATTAAATAAATTTATAATTCTGTTTTGAAAATCTAACTTGTGATCAAATGTTGCACACATCTTTACAAAAATCCTAAATTTCTTATGTAGCAAAACAATGGCTCATGTTTGGTGATTTACATAAGTTGGAAATAAAAAAAAAGTCAAAAACGTACATTTCCTATGCACTCAACATCATGAATACATTTTAAGGGTTTTTTTTAGAAAAAACTACCATTTTTTTGAACCATTTTTAGACTTTTTTGTCGCAAAATCAAATGTTTTTGCCTTTGGAAAATTTTTCTAAATCAGTGATCGTCTGGTCCGAAAAAAGCCGCCTGAGATGCAGACCTAGAAACTCCGTTACATGTATGATGCAAACATGAAAATTTTTGACTGAAGAACTAAACACAATGTATTCATGAAACAGAAGAACCGAGAAAATTGACGTTATTGACTATTGAAAAATTGACCTTTCTTCTGTATTTTCGTGATCAAAAGTATCAGGGCACTAAGCCAGCCATATGACCGATGATTTATGAGTGAAGTTAAGTAGTTTGAATAGGGCTCATCATTATCATTTGTCAATTTTGGAGAATGATCGACAAGCTCGTACATTATGCCAGTCATCAATTTGTTCAAGTCTCTGTACCAAAAACTCATTTTTTAAAGGTTTTTTAGACAGAAATTACCATTTTTTGGACCATTTTTCGAACTTTCTTGGTGGAAAAATCCGATTTTTCTCCTTCAGAGCCCTCTTGCCTAAAATTTTGGGGAATCAGTGACTCCTGATGCCAAAAAGGTCACCTGATGTGCCATTTGGACCTCGGTGCCACTGTAACGTACCTGCTAAAGCAGTACTGTAAATATATAGCATACTGTATGTGATGGACATTTATTAAATATTATTTCATTTTCGCATTTTATCATTTCAAGGGTGTCGGGGATTTACACCCAAACATTCCTATGAAATTACGTGAAGTACTTTATTTTGATCTGTTCACACCCCAGTAGCCCAATTAAGATGCCCCAATTAATTTGCACAAACGGCAGCTGGTCCCCTAGAACCTACACTGAACCACACATTCCATGGCTACCGTAATCCCCCGTAAAAATCGTAAACAACACCTGCACACAGTAAGATAAGTAAAAACCTTGCCAGACAGTAGTCTCAAGTGTAACGGTAGTGACGGCCCCACAAAACATGTGTATTCAGAGAAACAGATACAGGAAGCATGCGCAGAAGCACAGAGGTGCCCACCGTAGGAAGCAAGCAATACACGAAAAGCATACCGTACTAGAAAGCATTAAAGGGTGTGACTAAGTAAGCATGAAAAGCAAAGCAGGAAGCAACGATTGGCGGAAGAAGATGGACAGAAGCAAGACCTCCGGCGACGCCCAGCGAGTGGCCAAAAACGTCGTATTTAAAGAGAAGCAAAGGGTGATTTTATTATTATTGGTGATTATTGAATTCTTCGTTTTTCAAAGCATGCTCATCTCGTTTTATATTTGCAAGCAGCCATTTTTTTACAAAAGCAGTTAAACCGAGGCCCGTTCATTATTTGCAAGCTGAGACCGCGTCCTTTAGTTTATTGTTGTCAACATCTCAAAGCAGCCATCGATTAGTATCCGTATTGCCCCGTATTGTCGAATCGCCCGTCTCCCCCACGCCCCATTTTGTTGCCGTAACATCCATTTGGTTAAAGTAAAGTGCTTCACAAAATCTGGTCATTACACCACCTAAATTTTTTGTTTAATAAATATAGAGCCAAATAGTGTTTTCTAGGATCTGAAGAACAAATGAGAGATTAGTTTGAGTATTAGTTACAAACACTAGATCAATAAGCTAGCATAGAGCGAGCATTGATTTTGATGGAAAAGCTTTCATTTTTTGACCAGAATGATGTAATTTTCGATACTAATTATTTTAATGGGTGATTTCTTGGAATGGGACTTGTGTTAGAAATAAGAAGAATAAAAAAGAATCTGAATTAAAAAAAAATGAGAAAAACATTCTAAAAAATTGATCTGCTTTCACTACTACGTCTCTCATGAATTTTCGAAGATCCAGCCACATTATGACTTCTCTAAGAACTCAGGGACTTTTAAGGAAAAGTTACTCCTAAACAACATTTCGGACTTCAGTTGTCAAATTTCTTTTGCATTTCAAAGAAAACAGAACTTTATGTAATATTTTTCATGCTTCTTAATCAAAGACTGACAGCATTAATCACTGTTAAAGTCGTTTACACAATGCTTTTAAAATAGCATTTTCACTCTGTGCAAGATATGTTTTGTATGCCAAATTTGATGTAACGTATATTGCAGGGTTTTTTTAGCACAGTCTTTTAATTACTGAAAGGGAGAAATTTCCGAAAAAAGTTCGAGAAGACAGTTAAGAATATCACAAAATTTTGATGAAAAATCAAAAATTGCTATTTTCATAAAAAAATATCAGACAATAATAACATGTAAACGTTTCATAATGATTCTCCATTTCTTGGCCTTACAATCACATGAAAATTATATAACGCTTTTATTCTGCCAGTAGGCACACAATGAAAATAGGCATACAAAAAAATGTAGGTAGTAAGAGCATTGAAATAGGGCACATATGGAACCAAGAATTCCTTAGAAGGGCAGCAGACAGGAATCCAAATCTGAACTAGTACCCCCCCCCCCCCCCATCAGGATATATAGCACTTCCAAACAACAGTGCTCTAGAGTCTCAATCAAACGACCAGGGTTCAATTCCCTCCACATGCGAATTTTGTAAAAAGAGTTTATTGTCACTTGTGGAAGGTAGTAGGTCGACTACACTGTATTGATTGTTCATTGTGTGCCAATGGGCAGAATACAAGTGTCATGTAATTTTTATGCCATTGTAAGGCCAAGAAATTGAGAATCAAAATTTTATACACCAATCGCAAACAACCTTTCACCAAATATTATGAAAACGTTTATTGAAACAGAATGCAAATTTAGAGATTTCTAAAAGTATTATTGACAAACTAACTACTGAATATTTTCTTCCTCATCAACTAATCAAGTGTATAATGTAAGAATGAACTGATTTCTTATTCCTTCTAGAAGTACCAATGTCAAGCATAATTTCATGAGTCACTACAATAAAAACATGTTATCAGGATTGATAAACTCGCGCATTAGTTCAACACCAACGAAGTATTATTTGTTAACAGTGCTATCTGTGCTAATTAAATAATTTTTCATTAGCATGAATGCTAACAGAAAAAAACCTGCAGTGATAAGTATGTGATTCAGTGAATAGTATATGAACTGCAGTGAATAGTATATGAACAGTACATACACTTATGTGATTTGAAACTTTGTTGTTTTATTGCTTAAACTTTGTGTAATAATGTAGCAATTTACTTCTCCCTAATCTTTACTTGTTTTTTGAACATATGCAGATGTATCCTGATATCTGGATATTTTTTCACATCCCAATATCCATTTTTCAACACATCCGTCTGGATATCCAGATATCCAGATATCCTACACACATAACTGCAGGGTGACCCAAAAGTTCTGACACTCGTTGCTTATTTCTTTTTACACTGCATTGATAAAAGGTAAACTAATCTATGTTGTAAACCAAAATATGTCCAATCAGTTTACGAAGTGTTGTTTGCTCTGCTGATCTTCAACTGAAGTTATGGATAAAAATGCTGCTCGACTTTTGATAAAAAAAAACACCTTGATGATGGATTACCATTTATTGGAGCGTCCCCCTCAAACATCATTATTTTATAATTATTCTATTAATAGTTTTGGCATTGCCCGTCGCATTCCCAATACAAGTTGGATGGGTAACTTATGTATTGTTTTGTGAGCGTAGTGGTGGAGTTTATAAGTTCAGGAGTGGAGACTTGAGTAGGATCTTTTGAGGTACGTGCCAAGGTGTTCTGCCTGAGGTTTGGTGAAGTACTGGCCTGTATCTGGTGAAATGTGTGAGAGAGTTTTGGTTCATTATTGTTGTTAGCCTATGGTCAGAACAGTTGCAACTTTCTTTGTCTAAACCCATAGGTCGGTTACATCATCTTCAACCCACAGCAGGCTAACCTAAACCTTTTTAGAAAATATTATCACCATCAACATAATTTACTTGACTTCGATTAGGTCATGGCTTCCAAAATTTGCTACTTGTTTTTAAACCATACAAAATTGTCCCTGAAATTTTTCTTTGATATCTTATGGATTAGAAAAAATTTAGAAATCAGCAAAAATTTGGTGAATAATCAATGATAGTCTATCAAGTGCATGCACTTTTGATATCAAGTCAAAAAAGGAGCTCAAATTCGAATGTTGTACATCCATTTTAAGCTGAATTGCTGGAGTTTGTGTCCAGAGCCCATGTGGTCTGCATGTCAGGAAAATTATGCTTGGTGAAGAGCTCCAACCCTTGAACTTGCATAAGATACTTGGACATGATTCACAAATTATGCTTGCAACATTCCACAAAAGCCTGCTCATAAAACACAGAGCTCACTCCCACTGATCAGATATTCGAATTTGTCCAAAATTATTACAAACTTGAAAACTGTTTAAAACATGGAATAAGGTCATATTCTAGAAATTGAGATATCCTATTTTTCCTCGAACGCAGCTTGAATAAAAATTATTCCAGTTGTCATAGCCTGAAGAAGGGAGTAGGTTCACTATCATTCACCACTGTATTTTTGTGTGTTATATTGTGTTACACTAATGAAGGTGTTTCACATTTTTATGGGATTGTAAGGCCAATAATAGCCAACAATAAATTCTTATTGTAACCAATCACAAACAAAATTTCGAAAAATGAATTCTGATTGATCAGATATGAACATCCAAACATTTGAACATCCCAGCATCTAAAACTTGGAATAGTGGAGCTCAGATGAGAAAATCATATTGAGGTTGAAGGATTTTCTGTCATGATGTGACTTGGATGCTCAAATAGATTGGACTAAAGCGATTTTCAACCAAAATTTAGTAACAACAATTTTTTTTAATGTGTTGTAGTGCGTTTCCGCCAATTTTGTCATTTTTTGTCAATCTGTGCATGAGGCCCGCGAGTACCAAGTGGAGTGAGTGACAAACACCATCAACAGTCGTCTTATTGTAGCGCGCGTCAGTACGCGTCCGTTGGCTCCCTCTTTGTGCATTATTTGTGTGTTCTCTATTACATACATTTTCTACTGGTAAAATGTTGTACTCGCTGCCTCCCCGCATGCCCGCCTTTGTCTGCTTTTTTCCCAGTGCGTGGGAGTGAATTGTTTATATTCTCGCCCTGTCGGGTTTGTAAGTAAGTGTGTTTTCATTATGTAAGATAAAAGTGAAGAAAGGTCTCCTTTTCCTTTCTGGTATTTATTGAATTCGGAAGACAATTAAGGAAGCATCTTTTCCTTAATTGGTAGGGTTATTAGTGTCGGGTTTAAGTACTATTAACTAAGTTAATTGCGTAAGCATGGGCGTGGGAAATATGTGTATTAAGGACGAACCCTGGGATCCCAATCCTAATGATGCAAATATTTCAAAAAAAGACTATAGAATGATTTTGTGTCTTTTTCCAGAGCCTTGTGTATTTTCGTTGTTATGAATATCATACTCATCAATAAGCTCGTTATCTTTTTCATGAAAATCATCCAGATTGCTTCTTAGTTTAATGAAATTGTACAGAACAGCACAAGCAACAATAATAATGGCCCATTTTTCAGTGGTAAAATTCATTGCCCTTGCTAAACAATGGAAATGTCATTTCCAAATAACAACAGTTTACCTGACTGAATGAAGGCCCAGGTCGAATCCATCTCGAAGTTTTTAGTTTTGGAATTACTGGCTGGTGCCTTTGTAATGACCAGATTTTGTGAAGCACTTTACTTTATCTGGAATGGACGGTCAGAGCGATGTACAACAGAATGGGTAAAATGGGGCGATTCAATAATACGATTACGGCGGGTTCGACCATCGCTTGATTCGTCGATTATACAAAAATGAACGTCGCATTCGCTTGCAAATATAATAATAACGCCTCAGTTTAATTGCTTTCGAAAAACGGCTGCTTGCAAATATAAAGGAAACGATCGCAGAAAAAACCAAAAACTGGAAATTACAACAATAATAAAATCAAGCTTTGCTTCTCTTTGAATACGACGTTTTTGGCCACTCCCTGGGCGTAGGGGGAGGTCTTGCTTCTGTCCATCTTCTTCTGCCAATTATCCCTTCCTGCTTTACTATTCTTGCTAATTTAGTCACGCCCTTTAACTCTTTTCTAGAACAGCATGCTTTTCCTGTCTTGCTTGCTTCCTACAGTGGGCTTAGCCACACCTTTGTGCTTCTGTGCATGCTTCCTGTATCTGTTTCTCTGAATACACATGTTTTGTGAGACCGTCGCTACCATTGCACTTGAGACTACTGTCTGGCCGGGCTTTTACTTTTTACTGTGTGCAGGTGTTGTTTACGATTTTTGTGGGCGATTATGGTAGCCGTGGAATGTGTAGTTTAGTGTAGGTTCTAGGGGACCAGCTGCCGTTTGTGCAAATTAATTGGGGCATCTTAATTGGGCTACTGGGGTGTGAACGGATCAAAATAAAGTACTTCACGTAATTTTATAGGAATGTTTGGGTGTGAATCCCAGACACCCTTGAGACGATAAATTATGGAAATGAATTAATATTTAATAAATGTCTATCACATACAGTATGCTATATATTTACAGTACTGCGTTAGCAGGTACGTTACACCTTCTCAAAACTTTCAGCTAAGAAGGCTTGCTGCGATGCTTTCAATTTACGCTTTATTGCCACCTCTTTGTGCTTTAATGTTTTCAAGTGTTGTTCTATGGCTTGTTTATGATGAGTGTAATCAATTTTTATTGTTGCATCACAAACATCACATTACATACGGCAGTCTCTGTGCAATACTGAAAAATAACAAAACGTAAAGGAAATGAAAACACAAAAATGAAACAGAAATGAAACACAAAAATGCACACAAAAATGCATGTAAAATATAATGAACGAAACGAAAAATAAGGGTAAGTAACTGTTAAACAAAAAGTGGCAAAAAATATAAATTATGGACATATCCACGGTCTCCAAGCACATGTAATGAATGATGTAGACTTTCAAGAGTACTTCGCAACTGAGATTCATTAAAAATTCCGGATTGGTGCATGCTTCCTTTGTGAATACAGCCCTAACTGACAATAACATCCAACCAATTTATTTTCTGTCTATTGCATTCCATTTCATTTCATTGTCGTCAGAAAAGGCGAGTATAAATGGCCCTTTACAGTAGTCTGAATACTGCTGGCTTTAAAAAAAACAAATTTACATTTTGTGTTGTAAATTTAGATTTTCTGTCATAGGCAAGTTCACATATTCAGTGTAAATTTACATTTTTTGTTGTAAATTTAAAATTCGAATTTAAATTCGAATTCAAAATTAATTTAAAAAACTGCTAAAAAAGCAAAAAAAGAAACAAATTGGTAGAAAAATAAAAAAATTACTGCAAAAAGTAAGAGAAAAATTGCTTAAAAAATGCCAAAGAGCTAAAAAATTGATGAAAAAGAAAAACAAAAAACAGTACAACAAATAAAGTGAATGAATGTACAAAACAACACACCTTATATAGTATCAGGGAAGATCACCCAATGTTCTAGAACCTCGTAAAATATAAAACAATATCATAGTATATTGTCGAAGGTTCTAGAACTTTCAAGTACAATGCAGTACATGAAATGTACCTGCACATACTGTTATGTGTATCACATTGTACTTGTACATCATACTAGGTGATCATACTGTAAGTTATGGCACATCATGCATTGTGATCAGACTATAAAATATTTATCACTCCTCCTCAACAAAATTGATCCACTCCATCAGAGGTGCATACATGTAATTGGGGGGAAGTGCTGGAACCCCCCTCCCCCAGAAAATGTTGACCATATGGCTATGCATTGGGTGACCACCCCTCCCCTAAGATTTCCCGATCCTATTATTTGCCATATGGTAGCCTCAGGCACTCCCATACTTTTGGTCCGAAATACTGGAAAATGTCAATTTTTTGATGAAAAAATTTTTCTTGGTGCTTCGTGCGATAAATACATTTTTTTATCTTTTTTTAGATGAAAATAACTATTTTCGAACCATTTTTCGGACTTTTTTTGGGCAAAAATCCAAATTTTTTTCTTCAGAGACTCTTTCCCCCGAAATTTTGAAAGATGCTAGACCCTTGCCAAAAAAGTGGCCCCCACACACCCCCTCACGACCTATAGGCTCCATTACATGTATGATCAGGCGTTCCCTTTATTTTTGTGAATTCAGGAACTGGTGTCTTTCCTGGAACTTGATCTTGTTCATGGTGAGTGGGATTGTGCAATTCTGTGGCTTGATCCATTTACTTTGCTACTGGACTTTACAGTCACTGAAGTTGAGGAAGAAGTCAGTGTGCCATACTTTCTAACTGAGTATTTGGTGGTTTGGACTGGTCCTTTCTAAGCTGGTTCTGATGGCCTCCAATTGGAATATCATTTGTTAGGATGGCATAGACCATTGATCCAATTTTCTTTATGACTTTGCCTTCAGTCAACATGTGGTTGACACTTTAGCTACTGAATCAATTAAACCAATAGTATAACTTTGTTGTAGTGTGTTTCCGCCAATTTTTCAGGATTTTCTGATACTTTTGACCATTTCATAAATTCTATTCCAGACTTGAGCATGTTAATGGTACAGTTCGGATATTCTACAAGAATGACCACTGGAATAATGGCAATGCTCATGCTTTTGATGCATTTCTGCTTCATTTCAAGGTAGGTGAGAAAGAAATTGGTGGTGTTGGGGGAGCATCTTTTTAGTTCAATTCTTTTTTGTGATCAGAATTCGTACGACGAGCCTGGCTCCTTTAGGGCCTTTTTAAATAATCCGAAGCAACCTGACTATATTTGTGCAGCTTCTTTGTTGAGTCCATTTGTAGGCCAAAAAGCTCTAGAGACGAGTTTGTTGATAACTTCTGCTCAATGTTTGATTGATAAGTAATCAACTTTGTTAATAATAAATTCTGCCCATTAGTTTTGATACTGTTTCTTTAAAAACTCAGAGAAAAGTTAAAGGTGGCTTTTTTTTCAATGAAATCGAATGAACAAACGAATGCATCACCAAAATTTGTCGCCAAAGTTGATCAAGTTTTATCTGAAACCAATGCAAAATGTGGAAACAATTGTGCTGTCATTTTGCGAATAAACGAGTCTGTAACAAGTGACGAAATGCTGATTCTGCCAACCTCCGAGCCCCTTTCGTACAAAAGGTGTTCAGTGGGGGGCTACCTTATGAATTCCAAGGTGGGTATGTTGCACAAAGATATTGCGGTTGAATTAAGCAATGAAAATTGTAACAACTTGGACGATGCTGACCAACATGCAGCGCAACAATCCACTCTTCAAATTGTGAGATGTTCACATTTTACAAAACTTGCGCTTCAAAGTAAACATTTACTTCAGGTTTTTCTTGGAACGCCCATCTTGTGTGACTCGGACAAAGGCCGTCAACTTCGAGGATTTATTGGACAAACTCTCAAATTTCACACCAATGTTAGAAAATACCATACTGAGCCATTCTTCTGATAATTTTTTTTTTAGAAAAACTTGCTCGTTCAATGTATAGGAAATGTTACTTTCTACAATTGGACCAAAGAAGTTTTAGAAAAAAAGAAAATATGAATTTGAGAAAAGGTGTTTAATTTCAATATCCCAAAATGAACGTTCAAATAATTTGTCATTTGGTTCAGTAAAAAAGATAAAATGCTTCTGATATAGCACACTAGTAAACGGGTGCATTTTCCACAAAACTGTTAAAACACTTTGCCGCCACATTCCACAGGCTCCAATTTGGGAGAGAAATTTCGTTTTTTTCCAACAAAAATTGGCAATCTTCTTTTACAAGCAACACCAGGCATTATTTTGCAGTATTCATTGATAGCTTACACTGATGCTTATTATGCAACAAGTGAAACAAAGGGGCCCATAAAAATTCAGCGAGAAAAGATTACACCATTAAATATTCCTAAGCTTTCGAAGATCAGAAATATGCTAATTTTTACTATATTCCAGGAACTTTATGCTAAATAATCAGGGGAAAAAAACAATACAGCTTTCTCCTTGCGCGAAATGGACCGAAAAAGTGAACGTGGATTGATGATACAGTGCCTCTGAACTCATATTTTAGCAATACTTGCTTTCAATTCCATGAAAACCCACATTTCCAAGTCTTACTGTAAAAATTTTCCCAAACCTACTGTAGTTGGTTAGAAATTTCCGGCATGTGTTATATTTGAAAAATTTGGGATGGCCTTTGGACAGCTCAAACTGATTTCTTGCCTCCTTGATCCATGGGGTCGAAGCAAGAAGGGGTGAAATCGGCAAGGGGAATTGTTATACAGAAGAGAAGGCGGGGATCGACCTTAGGGCCGGTGCTTCCCTTCACCTGCCCTAAACCTTAGAATGACTCCTCCCTCAGGGGCGAGAAGTCAAGAACAGAGATCTTACCTGCTCAAGAAAGGCCTGACCAAAACTAGCCAGACTAGGTAACTTTACTTCAGAACACAAATAACACGAATTTCTAACTAAATATTTATCTATAATACTTACCTATAAATCGCCCCTTCCAAAAATCTGGGGTCTTACCAATATAAACAGGAGGCAAGTAATTTACAGGCGAAATGATAATTATAATATAAAAGACGTGGCATGCGAGAATAATCAATAATAATTCACTGCCTAAATTCACAAAATCCATCTTCTACAGTAACCATCGCACTAGGCCAGACTGGGCATGGTCCGACATTTGTACTTGAGGGCATTTATACAAAATCGACATAACTATTAGAAAATCCTGAAAATCGGCGGAAACACACTACAACACATACATGCAGCAGTAGATGATGAACAGTACTTGCTTTCCATTCCCTGAGCCCTACCGTAGAAATTTGCTTCAGGGCTAATGATGAGGGCTATAGACTAACTAACACAACACATAATATCAATGTACTGAAAAGCTTAATAAATAAATGAATAAATGTGCGAAACAACACAGCTTATATACAATCACAGAATTTCCTAGAACATTGTAGAATGTAAGACAATATTATAGACAGTTCTAGATTATTCCAAGAAAATGCGCTAAACAAAATTTAGCTGCACATCATGTTATGTGATCATACTGTAAGATATGTATCACTTACAAATAGCTTTTGAGAGACTAACAATACAAAAAAGAACATACATTTATCTTACAGTATTAAAATAACAGTTTATGTGGCAAAATGAGTGACACTGCGCCCAAATAAAATACAAATACGCTGTAAGACGACTCAAGTAAGCTGAATTGAAAAAAAATAATTGAATTTTTTTTTAATTTATCAGAAAAATTTATTGCGAATTTGCATATTTCGATAGAAAAATTTGAAACCTTCAAATTTTACATGAAAAAATTAGGTTTCAAATTTTACATAGAAAAATGTAAAAGTTTTGAAATTTACTCTTTCCAAAAAACAAGCCCGAGAACCATTGGATTATTGTAGCATAAAATTTATCAATTTATGTAAACGTGAATTCTATTTTACAAATCTATAGTTTTAAAATTCTAAAACAAAGTTTTTTTTTGGTTTCTGGTGCAAAGTAAGGCCACCAGTGGCTACATCAACCAACGACTCATAGACCACTTCAACCATAAACCTGATAATTTATTTTTTTATGTTCTATAATTTTTTTTGTAAATAAATGTACATTATTTATCATTTTATATTTTCCTACTTTATTTGAATGCTATTTTTGTACAACTTTAAAATTTTACAAGATTCAATATTTTTCAGTTTTAACGTCCTTGCTCTCATTTCTTGCCTTAGTTTTTTTGTTTTTTCTCCAAACTTTATTCGCAAATGCTTTTTTTCTGAAAAGAGTTTGATGATAAATTCCTCAAAAATGCTACAATTCGCACATACTTTTGAAGATTTTGATTGGTTTACACCTTTTTTGCACATTTTTCATAATTGGCATGTCTTTATTTATTATGCTAAATTTTGAAGAAAACAAATATTTGCGTGCTTTCATATAATTATTTGAAAGTGCATATAAAAGGCAATGTAATTACGCACAACAATTTTACGACTCATTGTGCAATTTTTTTCTTTGATTTGACTCCTAGTGGTATGGATGGTAATTTTTGGGAACTTATACCTGAAGGAACGACCAGTTTGCAAAGGAACATTGGAGAAGTTATACCTGATGGAGGCATAGAAGCAATTATATACGCAGAATTTGACTCTCTCATAATGATTGACGGAAATAGCGAAACTTTTTTGAAAAAAATGTTCAAAATTTGAGCAGAATTATAAAAGATTTTACAAAAATTTGCTCAGTTTGTCAAATTTTGTCAAATTCTTTAAGGAGAAATTCTATGAAAGAATTCAAATTCTGGGCAGAATTTCAACAAATTTGCAAATTTTTTTTATGGAAAAATTTCATAAAGTCCTATTTTTGAGCAGAATTTTGAAAAAATCGCACAACGTTTTCCAGGAAAAAGTTCAACAAATTGTTTTGCTTTTCCATGAAAAATTCTAAAAATTTCAAATTTCGAATAGAATTGAGTAAAATTTTCTGATTGAAAAAAATAAAATTTCCAATAGAAGTTTAAAAATTACATGATTTTTTTGCGAGAAAAATTGTTAGAAATTCATAACTTCAGTTGAATTTCAACAAGTTTCCCAAATTGTTCAATTTTTACGAGCAAAGCTCCAAAAGATTTATATTTTCAAGCAGAATTCCATAAAAAGGTATATTTTTTGGGAAAAAAATTAAATTTTGAGCAGAATACCAAGAAATTATACATTTTTTGGTGGGGTAATTCTAAAAAATTGAAATTATGAGGAGAATCTCGCAAACCTTATCAATCCTTTCCAGGAAAAAAATTCAAGAAATTGAAGTTTTCAGCAGAATTTCATCCAATTGTCAAATTTTTTGGGAGAAATTCAATGGAAGTATCTAATTTTTATGTATAATTTCAACAAATTTGCAAATTTTTATTCTGAAAAATTTTCATAAAGCTCCAATTTTGAGCAGAATTTAAAACAAATTTCCCAACCTTTTGCAGGAAAAATTTTAGCAGATGGGTCCACTTTTTCAAGAAACATTCTAAAAAATTCAAATTTCGAGCAGAATTCCATAAAAACGTATAATTTTTTTTGGAAAAATTCTGAATTTGAAAAAATTTTCAAAAATTTGCTCAAAACTTGAAATTCGCAATATTGATGACTTTTCAGTAACTAAAATGTGTGAAAATTCTAAAAATTTGAGAAAAAATTTTAAAACAGGAAAAAACATTGGGCATGTACCTACCTGTTAAATTTTGAACCCATAATTCTGAAATTTGACAAGTCAAATTTTTTTCGATTTTCAAATTTCGCGATTTTTTTTAAATGTGTCCTGAAACTGTAAAAAACATGTCGCATAAACAATGCTTGAGCATAGTGAATCATTGAAGAACGTGCCCCAAATATGTAAATATTTTGTCCCAAACAAAACTTTTTTTTAAAAGTCGAGTAAAACCATAAGATGAGATTTGAATTTCATGTAAAATTTTGACAGAAATATTTCACTTGAAATTATGGGAAATTTTGAATTTTGACGAATTTGTATGCAGAAAACTTCGAATTTACTTGAAAAATACATAAAATATGTAATTTTAGTTCAAAAGTTTAATCAGAAAACAGAATTTCATCCAGAATTTGACGAAAATATTGAATTTTTGATTAATATTTCCACAGTAAATTCCAAGAAAATGATTGGGAAAATTTGCGTTGAAAATTATCAGATTTAAGAAATTTCCTTCAAGATTTGAAATTTATCTTAACCGAACCTTTTTGCTTCTTTTTTCAAATTTTTTACCTTGATTTTCAAACAAAATTTGCGTATTTGAAAAAGCCACGAAAATCAGGGTTTTTTTGCTGCCAATGTTTTTCTTTTTTTCCAATGATTTTAAAATCAAAACGTTGGACAAATCGTGCATTAGAATATATTTAACACCATCCATAATCAAAAATAAGGCCTCAAAATTGGAATAATTCGGAATATTTCAAATTTTTCGATAACTTTTCTAGGGAAAATTTAATGATTTTTTCTGAAAATTCAATCCAAAATATGCCAAAGTTATATTTGAAATTAAATGAGGGGTTAAGGATCCCTTGGGCCATTACCTGTCCCAGTCTGTTAGTCAGAAGAGAATAGAGATTGGGCAGGAATGATAGCCAGTAGAGATAAGACAAATCCAGCTTTGTATAGTTTCGGAATCCAAATCCAAATCTGAATCAGAATCCGAATCCAAATCTAAATCCGAATCTGAATCCGAATCTGAATCTGAATTTGAATCTGAATCTGAGTCTGAGTCTGAGTCTGAATCTGAATCCGAATCTAAATCCAAATCTGAATTGATATCCAAATCCAAATCCGAATCAGAATCCGAATCCGAATCCGAATCCGAATCCGAATCCGAATCGGAATCTGAATCCGAATCTAAATCTGAACCCGAATCTGAATCTGAATCAGAATCCAAATCCAGATCCAAATCCCAATCCGAATTTGAATCCAAATCCAAATCCAAATCTGAATCGGAATGGAACCGACCTTAATGCACGGATTTTCGCCTGTGCAATGCTTAGCTGAAATGGACGAGAAAAAGAAGTCCTTAAAAGTGTTGTAGTGTGTTTCCACCGATTTTACTGCACACTTATCGTTTTTTGTCAATTCGCGCATAAGGCCCGCAAGTACCAAGTGGAGTGAGTGAGGCGGACCATCAACAGTCGTCTTACTGTAGCGCATGTCAGTAGGTGTGTGTTTGGTTGCTCTCGTGTGCATTATTATTGTTTTCTTGTATACTTACCATTGGTTATTTCTTATGCGTACAGGCCGCCTCCCAGCGCGCCCAGCCTTTTGTTAGTGTGTTTCTCGTAGGGCGTGGAAGTGATTGTTATCTCGCCCTGTCTCGTTTTGTATAGTAAGTGTTTATTTTGTCTTAGGTAAACATCAGAGAGAATTCTCCTTCGCTTTTTCTTCATTTTAATTTTGAGACAAATTAAGGAAATAAACTTTCCTTAATTTTTTGGGTAATTAGTGTTGGGTTTAGGTACATTTAGTAAGTTAATTGGCTAAACGTGGGTGTTGGAAAAACGTGCATTTGTTGTAGTGTGTTTCTGCCGATTTTGTCATATTTTGTCAATCCACACATGAGGCTTGCAAGTACCGAGTGCAGTGAGCAACGTGGACCATCAACAGTCGTCTTACTGTAGCGCACGTCAGTAGGCGTGTGCTGGCTCTCTCCTTGTGCATTATTCTTACGTGTGTTTTTTCATTGCCTAAGTAAAATTGAAGAAAGGGATCTCCTTCCTTGTATTTGTTTAATTTGGGAGACAATTAAGGAAGTATTTTCTGCTTGATTGGTAGGGTTATTATTACCTGGTTTAAGTACAAGTAATTAAGTTAATCGGGTAAGCCTGGGCGCGGGAGATACATACATTAAGGACGAACCCTGGAATCCCACTCCTGCTTGATTCTCAAAACCCCGACCTATTTTCAAATATAACAAAAGCAGTTAAGAAGAAATCCTAGATTCCTAAACTTTGGGTTTCCCGATTTGAGTAACTCACACAAACACACCTGCCAAATCTGAGACCTACAGTAATTACCTTGGAATGGTCCACTACATTCTACCAGATACATGCAGGTGGGCGCTTTTTCAAAATCGACACAAAATTATGAAATTCACTAAAATCTGCACAAAAACACGAAAAATATATCAGAAATAAGGAATTTGGGCGAAAAATCAATTGAAATGTGTTCCGATTTGGCAGAAAAACTGACAAGAGGAGCAAAAAAATTCAACTGCCACGAAATTTCGAATTTTTAAATGAAAAACTTGAATTTTTAATTTTTTCACATATGATTTGAAAAGTTACAGTTTTTCTCTGTTAAATTTGCGCACTTTCTATTGTTGAACTTGTTTTTTTTCAAAAATAAATTTGCAAAACTATTTGTAATTTTGAATTTTTTGCAGTAAAAATTGAATTTTCAAACTTATAAATGTGAAATTTTTCAATTTTTAAATGTAAAATTCACAAATCTTCAACGTAAACATTTCAAGATTTCTAAATATTTCTGTGTAAAATTTACAATGTTTGAATTTTTTGATTTGAAATTCTAATTTTTTTTTCTATGTAAAATGAATTTTTTATTTGCAAATTTTTCGCATCAAATTTCAAAATTTTGAGCACTTCGGCTTAAAAGTTGAAATTTGCTTTCTAGAAATAAATTTCCAAAACTTTTTGTAATTTTGTTGAAAATTTTGAAATTCAAGAATCCAATAAATTTTTTAAATATTAAATCTTTACAATTTACACTACAATTAAATCATCCTACAAAATTACCTACTGATGTTGAAGCTCAACAGTGTTCCATATAGCCTATAGATTATCCGAGAACTGAAAATAAACACTTTAAAATTTACTTTTTTTGTGTAAACTAGTAAATATATGAAAATTCAACAATGTTAACTATAAATAAAAAACAAAATACGTTTTAAACTTTTATTTCCTAGAAATTCCGTATTCTATATACACAAAGAAGAAAACAAAATTTTGAACTCAGCAGTTGGGAAATTGAGGAAAAAAACAACAAAAAACAAACGAAATGAGCTAATTTTCTAAATGTAAATGGCATGTTTTTTGTTTTTCTTTTGGCATTTTTCAGTTTTTTTGTTTTTTAAACAAGTTTTTCTGGCTTGTTTAGCAATTTTTATTGTTTTTTTTGTTGTTTGTTTTGCATTTTTCTTGATTTTATAGCGAGTTTTTGTTTTTTTAACATTTTTGTATCGTTTATATATTGGTTTTTTTTAGTTTTTTTCTTTTTTTGCTCCTGAATTTTTTTTCTTTTTACCAGTTTTTGTGTATTTTTCGGCTTTTTTTGGCAATTTTTTCGTTTTTTTTGCTTTTTTCCTTTTCTTCAGCTAATTTTTTTTGTTTTTGGAAATATTTTGCTCCTTTAACAACTTTTTTCCTTCTTTAGCAATTTTTTATCTTTTCGCAATTGCTCTGCTTTTTTAGCCTTTTTTTGCTTTTTAGCAGTTCTTCCCTTCGCTAGCATTTTTCAGCAATTTTCTTTTTTTGCTTCTTTACCATTTTGATTTTTGGGCAACTTTTTGCTTTTTGACAACTTTTTTTTTGTTTTTTGAAATTTTTCAGTTTTTTGAGCATTTTTCAGCAATTTTTCCGCTCTTTAGCAATTTTTTTCTTTCGTAGCATTTTTAGCAATTTTTTTTGTTTCTTTAGCATTTTTTGTTTTTTAGCAATTTCCTATGTTTTAAGGATTTTTTTTTGCTTTTCAGCAATTTTTCAACTTTTTAAACAATTTTTTCTGTATTTTCTAACATTTTTCTCGTTTTCGCAAATTTTGTTTTTTGTTTTGTATGAATTTTTTTTGTAGCAACTTTTTCCTTTCTTTAGTTTTTTAGCATTTTTTTGCTTTTTAAGCCATTTTTTTACTTTTTTTCTCTTTTTTGGCATTTTTACTTTTTTTGAAATTTAGCATCTTTTTTCTATTTTCAGCAGTTTTTGCTTTTTTGTTTTTGTTTTTTAGCAATTTTTTGCTCTTTGGCATTTTTTAGCAATTTTTTCTCTTACTTTTTGCAGTAATTTTTATTTTTCTACCAGTTTGTTTCTTTTTTCGCTTTTTTAGCAGTTTTTAAAATTAATTTTGAATTTGAATTTAATTCCGAATTTTAAATTTACAACAAAAAATGTAAATTTGGTTTGGAAATGTAAACTTTTCATGGACAAAAACAAAAAAACAAAATGAAATTTACAACAACAAACGTAAACTTACCCTTAAAAATCATATTAAATCCTTCAATTGTTTTTTATAGAGAGACGAATTTGCCCGACGTGCCAGTTTTTTTCATGTTACCATTTTTGTTTTTTGCAATTTTTTGTTTTTTTTAGTCATTTTTCTCTTTTTTGCAATTTTTTGCTTTTTTAGTCATTTTTCTCTTTTTAGCCGTTTTCAACAGTTTTTCTTAGTTTTTCCTTTTTTTGCATTTTTTGATTTCTTCGCAATTTTTCTTTCTTATTTTTTTAGCAATTTTTTTGTTTCTTCAACAACTTGTTCCTCGTTCAGCGACTTTTTTGGTGTTTTGAGCAATTTCTTTGCTTATATGGCATTTTTTAGCAATTTTTCTTTTTCCTAGCATTTTTAGCAATTTTCTTTTTTTGCTTCTTTAACATTTTTTGTTTTTTAGCAAATTTTTTTTAGTATGTTTCTACTTTTTTAGCTGTCTTTTTGATTGTTTAGCAGTTTTTCTGCAGAATTTTGAATTTCTGTTGTTTTATTTTTAATTTTGCATTTCCGTTAAATTTTTTACAAAATTGCAATTTTTTAAAATTTTTGCCTTTTTTACGAATTTTTTTCAAAATACTGCATTTTTTCCATTTTTTTCACGAACTTTTACGTCGCTTGTTTTTTTACAGTTTTGTTACATGATTTCGCATTTCTGGAATATTTTCAAAATTTTGCATTTTTTACAATTTTTTCCCAAAAATTTGCTCTCTTCTTATGTTTTTCAAAGTTTTGCGATATCTATATAATTTGACAAGTTTTTACGAAATTTTGACATTTCTCCACTTTTTCTTCTAAATTTGTTTAAAATTGTTTACAAAATTTTACAACTTTTCACCAAATTTTGAATGTTTCTCCAAATTTGGCAATTTTCCTACTATGTATATAAAATTTTGAAATTTTCCTTCAAATTTATTTATTTTAACAATTTTATTATGGAATTTTTTTTCAAAAAATATTGAAAATTTTGCATTTTTTTGGAAAAAATGCCGAAAATGTTTATAATTTTTTGAGAATTTTAGAATTTTTTTCGAAAAAACGCCAAAAATTCAGAATTTTTCTCTCGAAAAAATGCAGAAAATTTTTCCGAAAGCATTCCGGAAACTTTGAAATTCTATCGAAAAAATGCCGAAAATTTCAAAATCTTTTTTACAAATGCCGAAAATTTGAGTTTTTTTTTAAAATGGCAAGAAATTTCGGAGACTTTTTAAAAAAACTGCAAAAAATGTTGAATTTTTCGGTAAAAATCCCGTAATTTTACCTTTTTACCAACGAAAAATAGCCATTATTATTGTTGCTTGTGCTGTTCTTTACAATTTTATTAAACTAAGAAGCGATCTGGATGATTTGGGCTCTGAGTTCAGGCAGGATTGGGATCCCAGGGTTCGTCCTTAATGTACGTATTTGCCACGCCCACACTTACCCGATTAATGCTGTCAGTCTTCGATTAAGAAGCAT
The DNA here is from genome assembly GCA_963922205.1 of Romanomermis culicivorax. NCBI lineage: Eukaryota > Metazoa > Nematoda > Enoplea > Mermithida > Mermithidae > Romanomermis > Romanomermis culicivorax. Next base: position 593,868 of record CAWUHX010000040.1, read on the forward strand.
GAAAAATATTAAAAGTTCTGTTTACTTTGAAATGCAAAGGAAATTTGACAACTTAAGTCCGAAATGTTGTTTAGAAGTAACCTTTCCTTAAAAGTCACTGAGTTCTTAGAAGTCAGAATGTGGCTGGATCTTCGAAAATTCATGGGAGACGTAGTAGTGAAAGCAGATCAATTTTTTAGAATGTTTTTCTCATTTTTTTTCATTCAGATTCTTTTTTATTCTTCTTATTTCTAACACAAGTCCCATTCCAAGAAATCGCCCATTTAAAATAATTAGTATCGAAAATTACATCATTCTGGTCAAAAAATGAAAGCTTTTCCATCAAAATCAATGCTCACTCTATGCTAGCTTATTGATCTAGTGTTTGTAACTAATACTCAAACTAATCTCTCATTAGTTCTTCAGATCCTAGAAAACACTATTTGGCTCTATATTTATTAAACAAAAAATTTAGGTGGTGTAATGACCGGATTTTGTGAAGCACTTTACTTTAACCAAATGGACGTTACGGCAATGAAACGGGGCGCAGGGGAGACAGGCGATTCGACAATACGGGTCAATACGCATACTAATCGATGGCTGCTTTGAGACCTTGACAACAATAAACTAAAGGACGCGGTCTCAGCTTGCAAATAATGAACGGGCCTCGGTTTAACTGCTTCCGTGAAAAAATGGCTGCTTGCAAATATAAAACATGATGAGCGGGGTTTGAAAAATGAAGAATTCAATAATCACCAATAATAATAAAATCACACTTTGCTTCTCTTTAAATACAACGTTTTTGGCCACTCCCTGGGCGTCGCGGGAGGTCTTGCTTCTGTCCATGTTCTTCTGCCAATCATCGCTTCCTGCTTTACTATTCTTGCTAATTTAGTCACGCCCTTTAACGCCTTTCTAGTACAGCATGCTTTTCATGTATTGCTTGCTTCCTACGGTGGGCTTAGCCACACCTCTGTGCTTATGTGCATGCTTCCTGTATCTGTTTCTCTGAATACACATGTTTTGTGGGGCCGTCGCTACCGTTACACTTGAGACTACTGTCTGGCAGGGTTTTTACTTATTTTACTGTGTGCAGGTGTTGTTTACGATTTTTATGGGGGATTATGGTAGCCATGGAATGTGTGGTTCAGTGTAGATTCTAGGGGACCAGCTGCCATTTGTGCAAATTAATTGGGGCATCTTAATTGGGCTACTGGGGTGTGAACGGATCAAAATAAAGTACTTCACGTAATTTTATAGGAATGTTTGGGTGTGAATCCCAGACACCCTTGAGACGATAAAATGCGAAAATGAAATAATATTTAATAAATGTCTATCACATACAGTATGCTATATATTTACAGTACTGCTTTAGCAGGTATGTTACAGTGGCACCGAGGTCCAAATGGCACATCAGGTGACCTTTTTGGCATCAGGAGTCACTGATTCCCCAAAATTTTAGGCAAGAGGGCTCTGAAGGAGAAAAACCGGATTTTTCCACCAAGAAAGTTCAAAAAATGATTCAAAAAATGGTAATTTCCGTCTAAAAAACCTTTAAAAAATGAATTTTTGGTACCGAGACTTGAACAAATTGATGACTGGCATAATGTATTAGCTTGTCGATCATTCTCCGAAATTGACAAATGATAATGACGTGCCCTATTCAAACTACTTAACTTCACTCATAAATCATCGGTCATATGGCTGGCTTAGTGCCCTGATACTTTTGATCACGAAAATACAGAAGAAAGGTCAATTTTTCAACCATAAATAGTCAATAACGTCAATTTTCTCGGTTCTTCTGTTTCATGAATACATTGTGTTTAGTTCTTCAGTCAAAAATTTTCATGTTTGCATCATAGATGTAACGGAGTTTCTAGGTCTGCATCTCAGGCGACTTTTTTCGGACCAGACGATCACTGATTAAGCAAAATTTTCCAAAGGCAAAAACATTTGATTTTGCGACAAAAAAGTCTAAAAAATGGTTCAAAAAAATGGTAGTTTTTTCTTTAAAAAAAACCCTTAAAATGTATTCATGATGTTGAGTGCATAGGAAATGTACGTTTTTGACTTTTTTTTATTTCCAACTTATGTAAATCACCAAACATGAGCCATTGTTTTGCTACATAAGAAATTTAGGATTTTTGTAACGATGTGTGTGCAACATTTGATCACAAGTTAGATTTTCAAAACAGAATTATAAATTTATTCAATGATATTTGACATGTTTGCTTAATAGTGAAACGAATGAGGATGTTAATCTTTTGATCTATAACAGAAATGAAATCAAGCTCGATGTGATAATGTTTTCGCTTAGAAAGAAAGAGTTATATTTAGCAATGAATAGGCTGATGACAGATGTTTCAACAGGTTTAGCTTTTCCAAAGAGAAAATTCCCGGGGCCTTCAATATAGTACTAGTGAAGCTTCACCCAGCATCTAGTTTTTCAGTTTACTGTGAGCAGAAGCCAGAATCCCATATAGTTGCACTTTCCTTTGATGTATTAGTTATCATGTATAGATTATGCTCTAGTTGTTTGGTAAGAAGGTGATTTGTAATATTTTATCATAAGAATATAGTAGTAACAATTGTCTGAATGTTTGTTGCAGCTGATTTTAATAGCTCATTCTGCTTTGTGGCCTGTACAACTGCATAAAAATGGTGAAATGCTTTATTATAACACACAATATAACACATGATATAATGCAACAATACAAGGTATGTAACAGAACAATATGGATAGGCGACATTTCGGCAATAAACCTACTACCTTTTTCAGCTTTCTACAACTTTTTACCAAAGTTTGGCAGGAGTGGGCTTTGAGCTGTGAGCTTCAAGTTTGAGAGTCGAGAGACTATCTGGAACATTTTTGACATGGCTAGATTTTCCATACATGCTGGTGGGTAGGGTGGTGCATATAGTGTTTGTGATAAAACTTCTGTTCCCTACAAATGGAAGCAGCAGACCCTGGCAATGTAGGCATCAAAAGCATAGAAATCGGTTGTGCATGGAACAAAAGTTTTATCACACGTGCTATAGGCAGTAAAAACTACTTGCCTAACCACCAGGATGTATAGAAAATCCAGCCATATGGAAAATGGCCACAGATGGCCTAGTGGATAGTGCTCTTGACTTTCATACTCAAAGCTCACAGTTCAAACCTCACCCTAGTCGAAATTTGGCAAAAAATTGTAGAAAGCCAGTAGAGGTAGTAGCATTAGGGGCCAACTACACTTCACCACGTCCTGCGGTGCTGTACAGTACCTGATTAGTGGCTGCTATACCTCATCCTGTATGGTGGTAAGTGATAATGAGTTGCTATACTCGCGTGTAATTTTGACAACAGTATTTAACATTTTCTTGATGAGCCATCTCTCGAAAACTAATTTACATTCTCTACAAATTGACTTATTGTGACATATATGTTCAATATTGTACAATCTGGTCGTTTATGTAGTATAGCGTATCAGTTTGGACTTTTATAGCCCAGAAAAATTCCCTGGTTTTTCAGAGTCAAAAATTAGCAGCAGACAAATATTTTTCAATACCAGGTTCTTCAGACCAGAAATTATCCAAACTTTTGTTGTAAGTGGCCACAGCTGCCACCTCAAAATTGAACTGTTGCAAATTAGCCATGTTTCACAGAACATCTTTCCCACGGCTCAGTTGTTGGTCAAAGCATATGGACTATAACATTGCAAGGTTCAAGTTCAAGTGGCCGACTTGAAGAAATGTTCACATTTTAGGTGGTAACTCTAGAATTCTCATCAAACAGCTCAAAATGGCATTTTTAGACGTATGATTGGAGATTCTTAGGGACCTCTCTTGAGTATCAGAGTTTAATATTAAACTTTTTGCTCTGGTGTTTAGCTTAGGAAAGACGTATTTCAATATTCCTGAGACATGATATGTGGATTATTCATCATCTGTGCATTCATTCTCATTAGTGATGTGCGTTCATTAGACGAATTAGATTTAATGATGGCCATGGACGAAAACAGTAAGTATATATACTGTGAGCCAAAAAAAGCAGGCTCTCTTCCGTAACTTTCGATTGGATGGAGCTTCTATAATGCCGTTTCCTGCATTAAGACACGATTTCGGAGAGGTTCTACTTTCCCTATGATAAGTTGAAAATTAATCATATCTCAAAATGAGACATTTTTTGGTAGTGTGGTGCGCTGAGTTCCGTGGTATCATTGGTTTTGCTTAAAAATGCAAGGGATATTTTCATACCAAATAGATCTCATTTGATGCATGAATATTCATTTGTAACGGTCCTCGCACACTGGGTGGTAGCTTCTCTACCACCGACTGCACAGCCCTGCATCGCCTGTTGCGACTGCAGCAGTGCCCATCACAAAAATCCAGGTCTGGGCCCATGACTTGGATGAGCATCATCAAGTCTACGGGTTCAGAGGGAAATGCACGATCACACCTAATGCACATCATCACATTCTCCTCCTAGGGAAGTGTAACTCCCTCGTCACAACATCCCTCCCCCTGCTGAGGAAGGCAAGGGGCCCCCTGGTATGGTCACCATGTAACGCTCCTTGCACACTGGGTGGTAGTTTCTCTACCACGGACTGCACAGCCCTGCATCGCTTGTTGCGACTGCAGCAGTGCCCATCACAAAAATCCAGGTCTGGGCCCATGACTTGGATGAGCATCATCAAGTCTACGGGTTCAGAGGGAAATGCAGGATGGCACCTAATGCGCACCATCCCACATTTAACAGTGGAAAAAATAAGCTCTCTTGTGATGTAATATTTACATTATATAGATGTATATTACACCTTTTCCTATAGTTTAAAGTGTCGAAAATGGGCCGTCAAAATTGGAAAATTTTTTTTATGGGCACTAACAAGCGCCTTCTCATCAGATGCCAAAGAAATTTATTTTCTTATTTTATTGTTCGCGCATTTTTACTGCATTGGTCAAATTTTCATCAAAATTTTTGTACCATTTGGAGAGCTGCACTGTTCTGAAGAAGGCATACTCATGGAAATCACATCTCATGATCCTGCACCGTTTTGGCAGCTGTAGAAATATGCATACACTGCACTGTCATTCAGATATGTTTTTGAATCTGGATAAATGTCGAATCGATAAAGTTCAGGGGACACAGGATGCGGCTTAAAGTACTGAGAAATTTTCATTGATGTAAGTTTCATGGTTTCTGAACAAAGTGCTTCAAACGAAAAATCGAAAACTGCTGAAATTTTCATTAAATTTCAGAAATTCATTAATTGTTTCAAATATATTCACAGAAAAACGGCAAGAAATATTCCAATACTCTTCTTTTTTTTAATTTTTGCAGGTAGTGCCTATAGCCCGAAAGGCAAGTTTTACAGGACTATATGGTCATACACCTTATATGAGAGGCGGTCTTAGTGTGCTTTTTACCACCTAGTAGCTGCAGGCTGGCATTTGCCTGACAAGCAGGACTTGATTGGCTACCTACCTCATAAGGGAATAGGCCCACCTCCTCATTCGCTGCACTATCACCAACATCCTAACTAACTGGGCTGAGTAGACTCGGGCAAGTGGCATTCCATCCAAGCTCATCTACACAATTTATCTACCCTGAAAGGATGAAAGGCTGTGTCTGCCCAGGCCACGTACCAGAAATTCAATTTTGGATTACACCTGGAATCGAAACCTGGTTCTCGAGACTAGCACTCAGAGGCGATATGCACTAGACCAAGATGGCTGAATACTCTTTGCATTATTGGAAAGGCATTGCGATCAACCATTGCTTGCTCTATTTTCGTCTGACTAGTGTCACGTAGCGTGGAATAGGGTTCCTTCAAGTGTAGAGCCTTTTCGCACTGTTTATAACATAGACTGGAGTCAGACAGCCAACATTTATTTTGTAACATTAAACTCGCAGCTTCAATTTTTTGTCGATCAAATCACTGGAGAGAAATTTTTGTCCCATTTCTTCCGAGACATGCTGTTGTGCAACCATTGTAAATTGATCGATGAAATTTTACCAGTGGTTCAACTCACATCTTTTCTTTTTATTTGCCTAATTTGAACCTTTTTCAATGTTTCCTGCATCCAATTGATGGCATATTTACTGTCCTGGGGTCTTGCTGTAGGGTAATGGACAACGCAGCCAGGTTAGGTGTGACAATCCCCGAGTCCCGCTCAGTGAGAGTGGGGACAAGGTCACCCGTAAAATCACCTGATTTGTGGGACTTGATTATGAACCAGACAGCCCCTTTATAGCCCAAACCTGGGAGGTGAGAGCCCTACCTATCTGGGGAGATCTGGGAAACTGACTTAAGAAGGGTTCCCCAAAAATATCCCACAATAACAATAATCCCCTGAGAAGACTCATCTAGTCCTGTTCTCCAGAGGATTCGACGAAACGGGTGGCTGGTTCCTTGGAACTTTCGGTTTTCGGACAAGGAATGGGGATGCGATCCACTCAGTTCTTGGGCAACGGGTGTTGGCGATTGGGAGGGGACTCTCGACTATTTTATGTTAACTGGGGTGGTCGGGAATCTGGCATGGATGAGCGATGGGTACAGTAGGTAGAATAAGCGGTGAACGCAGTAAGTAATAAAGGTTATGCAAATTTATTTGAAGTAAAAAGCGGCGGACGCAGACGAGTATATAAAAATATGTAAATTTTAGGGAGCGGCTGACGCGGAGTTAAGACAATCGAACGGACGCTTGGGTGAACCCAAAAATGAGTGAAAAGTTAAAGAAACATGTTTTTTTAAGGGCATGTTTGGATACAGCTCCAGCTTGGGCGGAGTTCCTCAGCGTCCCAGCTAACTTCTGCAGCTAGACACAATGCAGAAGATGCCTATGTGCACATAGACGTTTTTCGATCACATGCATTTAGCATTGGGGCCGACTGCAGTGCCTATGCTAAGCATATGAGCGTCTTCAGCTAAAACTTCTTAGCTAGTCGTTTTTGCATAACAAAAACGATGCTGATTTTTGTGATAAGAGGTGCATTGAATGCACCAAAAATAGCCATGTGCTCCTGGAGCACGTTTGGCGGAAGTTTATAGCTAAAGGGCCTACTGTAGCACGCATGCATAAAGAAATAAAGTACAATGAAAACGAAACATAAAAATGCATGAAAAATATAAAAATGAACACAAAATGCATGTGCAGAAACAAAACAAACGAAAAATGCATGAGTTGTAAATAAAACATGGGGAAAAGTAAAATATTGACATGATCTAGATCACGTGACATTATGGAAATTGAGCGGCACGTGACAATTTCGACTTACTTTTTGACACTTTAAAACAGCATAAAAAGTGTAAAGTAAGGAGTTGAAAAATTCTTCTTCATATCTGAATATAGAGCATTGTTTTCAGTATGTAATGAATATTTGGCTAAGGACTAACATCATTTATGAGCTGTAATATTTTGAAGCATGTATACCAACTTGAAAATGTCGAAAATTGTAAAAATTCCCAACTTTGTGATGATGTAGCACAGGGAATTTTGATTTTTACGCGACATGAATGCTGCCACAATACTCAGCATGTAAAACTATCTAAACACTTTTTCCTAAGTATTATTAATTTTCAACTTATCAAAGGTTAATGAAGCAGAAGTTAGAATCTCTCAGAAATCAAGTTTTAAAATGCCCTGATCGTCTTCATGTGTACAAACAGAAATTTAGTAAGAGTGATCATTTTCCAAAAAGTGAAACTTGTGAAATCAAAGTAAAAATTGTCCTATATTGTGAAATAAAGTTATGTAAAGCTGTTTACATCAAATAACACTTGAAAAATCACCCAGATTTTTAAGTTACATGTAATTTGATGCGAGCAACTTCTTGTTTCAATATCGGCAAAATTTAGCCAAATTGAAGAGGTTTTGTTTTGGAATTGGAAAAGGTAAAAATTCAAATGAAATCAATACTGCCATTGACCAGATCGAAAAAAGATTAAGAAAGGCCTTCTTGGTCTAGTGGTTTTCGCCTCTGACTGATAGTCTCGAGAACCAGGTTTGATTCCAGGTGTAACTCCGGCTAGATAAATTGTGTATGGGAGCTTCGAACGCTGCTTGCTGGGGTCCACTCAGCCCAGTTAGCATGTTGGTTATTTTGTATTTGAAAAGTAGTCGGGGCTTTGGGCTTTGAGTTCATGCAGGAGTGGGATCCCAGGGTTCGTCCTTAATGTATGTATTTCCCACGCCCACGCTTACCCGATTAATTTAATTAGTAGTACTCAAACCTGACACTAAAAATCCCACCAATCAAGGAAAGGTAACTTCCTTAATTGTCTCCCGAATTAAATGAATGCAAGAAAGGAAATCCCTTTCTTCAAATTTACTTACGCAATGAAAAACACTTACTTACAAATGTGACGGGCGAGAAAGAAAAACAATTTCACTCCCACGCACTGGAGAGAAAAAAACAAACACAGGCATGCATGCAGGGAGGCAACGAGTACGAAACGTAACTAATGGGGCACACGTTATAAAACACATGAATAATAATACACAATGAGAGAGCCAGCGCACTTGTACCAATGTGTGCTACAGTAAGACGACTGTTGATGGTCCCCCTCGCTCACACAACTTGGCACCTGCGGGCCTCATGCAGGGATTGACAAAATGTGAGAAAATCGGCGGAAACACACTACAACAGGTTTGACGAACGTGCGGCTATTGAGGAGGTGGGCCTATTCCATTATGAGGTAGATAGCCCATTAAGTTCTACTTGTCAGGCAGACGCCAGCCTGTGCAATGTGGCCTCCACTAGGCAGAAAAGGTAGTTGTACCTGGAAAAACTTAAAAAAAATTACTGAAACACACTAAATGGCTCTTTTGTAGTTTAAAGCTGTTATATAGTTCGTCACCCACTTGAAAGGTATGAAAGCCAGTACTGGTCACTTTTTTCGGCTCAGCCTGCATATTTGCCAAATCTCGATTTTTATATATTATAATTCTTTCAGGTACCACACTTGATCGTTCCGCACGCGAAATCACTGACAGATTTGGATCACTGAGCAATATAATATTCAATATACCAGATCTCAATGTCAAGCACAATGTAAATGGTGTGAACGTCAATTTGCAGGCCTATAAGGTCAACGACGTAGAACACAAGAACCAGTGGGTTAGCATAGGTGAACCAGTTTTGGTCAAACATCACAATGGTAGCATTTATCAATTCAATACCGAAAATATATTTTTCCAACTGGAATTACTGTCCGATGATCAACAAAAGGCCCTGATAAATGCAGCAAGAATGCGTAACCGGAATATAACCCAAGCTGCCATTCATCTGATACCATTGCAAAGTATAACTTGCGAGGCAACCTTCTATTCAAATGGTAATACAATCGAACTTCGAGGTAGGGCTAGAAACTTGAATCGATATCTAGTAAATATCAGAATACCTTGTCTTGAAAATTCGGAAGAACGGCGTCATTTCAACGCTCGTATAAAAAAATCAGATCCTATTGAATGGGATTGCACTTTTACTGCTGACGGCAAAGAAAAATTTGTTAACCGCATAGAAATAACAGCCCAAGACATAGAGGACGCAAGTATCGATCATGATCTATTCGGTCCCCAAGACGAAGTGTACATGACCAGAAAGCAAATGACACTGTTTTCGCAGCAAATACGCAACAATCTGGAAATTGAAGAAAATTACGAATTGGATGAAAAGTTTGATGAAAAATTGGTCGAACAACTAATATCAGTTACTTCGTCTACATTCCAATATGTCCCTATTGATCAAGCATTGGAAAAACTATCAAAGTTTGGATTTTCTCAGAAAGATTTAGAGCCTGACGAGATAAAGCGCACATTGTCCGACGAAATGTCCATGGTCAAAGTTAATCGAAAGCAGTCCATTTCAACAAAAAGCGATGAAAGGCAAACTAACGAAGATGAAAATGAATACGCAGGCAGAGGTGGGGCCGAATTATCAATCTCCAGTTTATTTAGCACGAAAGCTAATGGCGAAGTTTTGAAAAAAAATCGCCTCAAATGGGAAAAGACGAATATGTCGGTCATGGATCAGCTGAACGAGATGAATAAAGATAATCAAATTCATACAAAATACGAATGGGATGGCGTGAAAATAGTACCCAGGGCAATTAAGGTCGCTTTATTACACAAAAAATCCTTCAAGAGAAATATAGCTATTTCATACAGGAAAATTGTGCGAAAAGATGCTCGTTACAGAAAAGAGATTTCCATCACGACACCATCCTCCATTGCAGGTTAGATTCTTTACCAAGCATGTTTCTTGATTCTGGTTTTGCTAAATGCTATTTTTCATAGTCGTCTTTTTTTCATAGTCACCTCAAACTATGAGCTCATAATTATTGCAACTGGCTACCAATGGTTATGTGTATTATTATTTGCTCTTCTTTTCAGAACACACATTGAAGAACATCAATGAACGATTGAATGGACTAGATAGTTCGATAAGGTTGATCAAAGAGCAACTAACAGCACAGTCCAATTACAACCGATTCAACGGAAATCACCATGGAATTGTGACAGACGCGAGATTTGGTCTGTATCCCATGACATAAGATCCGCATAGATTATATAAGATAACATAGTTTTGAAAATTACACGGAATTTGTGGAGTGAAAATGAATTTGAAAAATGCTGAAAAATGCCAAGAGAAAAACAAAAAACATGCCATTTACATTTAGAAAATTAGCTCATTTCGTTTGTTTTTTGTTGTTTTTTTCCTCAATTTCCCAACTGCTGAGTTCAAAATTTTGTTTTCTTCTTTGCGTATATAGAATACGGAATTTCTAGGAAATAAAAGTTCAAAATGTATTTTGTTTTTTATTTATATTTAACATTGTTGAATTTTCATATATTTACCGGTTTACACTAAAAAAATTTTAAAGTGTTTATTTTCAGCTCTCAGATAATCTATAGGCTATATGGAACACTGTTGAGCTTCAATATCAGTAGATAATTTTGTGGGATGATTTAATTGTAGTGTAAATTGTAAAGATTTAAATTTTAAAAAATTTATTGGATTCTTGAATTTCAAAATTTTCAACAAAATTACAAAAAGTTTTGGATATTTATTTCTAGGAAGCAAATTTCAACTTTTAAATGGAAGTGCTCAAAATTGTGAAATTTGATGCGAAAAATTTGCAAATAAAAAATTCAAAATTTCACATAGATAGATTTTTGAATTTGTACATTTTACATAGAAAAAAAAATTAGAATTCCAAATCACAAAAATTCAAACATTGTAAATTTCACACAGAAATATTTAGAAATCTTGAAATGTTTACGTTGAAGATTTGTGAATTTTACGTTTAAAAATTGAAAAATTTCACATTTATAAGTTTGAAAATTCAATTTTTACTGCAAAAAATTCAAAATTACAAATAGTTTTGCAAATTTATTTTTGAAAAAAAACAAGTTCAACAATAGAAAGTGCGCAAATTTAACAGAGAAAAACTGTAACTTTTCAAATCATATGTGAAAAAATTAAAAATTCAAGTTTTTCATTTAAAAATTCAAAATTTCACATAACTGTAGCCCAATGAGGAAGGCATGGCAGTTGAATTTTTTTGCTCCTCTTGTCAGTTTTTCCGCCAAATCGGAACACATTTCAATTGATTTTTCGCCCAAATTCCTTATTTCTGATATATTTTTCGTGTTTTTGTGCAGATTTTAGTGAATTTCATAATTTTGTGTCGATTTTGAAAAAGCGCCTGCCAGCATGTATCTGGTAAAATGTAGTGGACCATTCCAAGGTAACTACTGTAGGTCTCAGATTTGGCAGGTGTGTTTGTGTGAGTTACTCAAATCGGGAAACCCAAAGTTTAGGAATCTAGGATTTCTTCTTAACTGCTTTTGTTATATTTGAAAATAGGTCGGGGTTTTGAGAATCGGGCGGGAGTGGGATTCCAGGGTTCGTCCTTAATGTGTTGTATTTTAAAATAAGTCGGGGCTTTGTGTTTCTGGCAGGATTGGGATCCCAGGATTCGTCCTCAATGTATGTATTTCCCACGCCAACCCTTTCCCGATTAACTTGATTACTTGTACTTAAACCCCCCAATAATAACCCTACCAATCAAGGAGAAAATACTTCCTTAATTGTCTCCCAAATTAAACGAATACAAGGAAGGAGATCCCTTTCTTCAATTTTACTTATGCAATGAAAAAAAACTTACTTACAAACGTGACAGGGCGAGAATGAAAACCATTTCACTCCCACGCACTCGAAAGAAAAACAAAAACAGACGTGCCTGCGGAGAGGCAGTGAGTACAAAAAATAACTAATGGGGCACATGTTATAAAAACACGTAAGAATAATACACAAGGAGAGAGCCAGCACAGGCCTACTGACGTGCACTACAGTAAGACGACTGTTGATGGTCCACGTTGCTCACTCCACTTGGTACTTGCGGGTCTCATGTGTGGATTGACAAAATATGACAAAATTGGCAGAAACACACTACAACAAATGCACGTTTTTTCAACACCCACGTTTACCCAATTAACTTACTAAATGTACCTAAACCCAACACTAATTACCCAACAAACTAAGGAAAGTTTATTTCCTTAATTTGTCTCAAAATTAAAATGAGGAAAAAGTGAAGGAGAATTCTCTCTGTTTTTTACCTAACACAAAACAAATACTTAGTATACAAAACAAGAGGGGGCGAGATAACAATCCCTCCCACGCCCTAAGAGAAACACACTAACAAAAGGCTGGGAGCCGCACTGGGAGGCGGCCTGTACGCATAAGAAATAACCAATGGTAAGTATACAAGAAAACAATATTAATGCACACGAGAGCAACAAAACGCACACGTACTGACATGGGCTACAGTAAGACGACTGTTGATGGTCCACGTCACTCACTCCACTTGGTACTTGCGGGCCTTATGCGCGAATTGACAAAAAACGATAAGTGTGTAGCAAAATCAGTGGAAACACACTACAACACTTTTAAGGACTTCTTTTTCTCGTCCATTTCAGCTAAGCGTTGAACAGATGGAAATCCATGCATTAAGGTCGGTTCCATTCCGATTCAGATTTGGATTTGGATTCGGATTCAAATTCGGATTGGGATTTGGATCTGGATTTGGATTCTGATTCGGATTCAGATTCAGGTTTGGATTTAGATTCGGATTCAGATTTGGATTCGGATTCTGATTCAGATTCGGATTTGGATTTGGATTCGGATTCGAATTCGAATTCGAATTCGAATTCAGATTCAGATTCGAATTTGGATTTGGATTCAGATTTGGATTTAGATTCGGATTCAGGTTCAGACTCAGACTCAGACTCAGATTGAGATTCAAATTTGGATTCAGATTCGGATTCAGATTTGGATTTATATTTGGATTTGGATTCCGATTCAGATTTGGATTTGGATTCCGAAACTACACAAAGCTGGATTAGTCTTATCTCTACTGGCTATCACTCCTGCCCAATCTCTATTCTCTTTCGACTCACGGACTGGAATGGGTAACGGCCCAATGGATCTTCAACCCCTCATTAAATTTCAAATATAACTTTGTCATATTTTGGATTGAATTTAAAAAAAGTCATTAAATTTTCCTTAGAAAAATTATCGAAAAATTTGAAATATTCCGAATTATTCCAATTTTCAGGCCTTATTTTTGATTATGGATGGTGTTAAATATATTCTAATGCACGATTTGTCCAACGTTTTGATTTTAAAATCATTGGAAAAAAAGAAAAACATTGGCAGCAAAAAAACCCTAATTTTCGTGGCTTTTTCAAATACGCAAATTTTGTTTGAAAAACAAAAGGTAAAAAATTTGACAAAAGAAGCAAAAAGGTTCGGTTAAGATAAATTTCAAATCTTGAAGAAAATTTCTTAAATCTGATACTTTTCAACGCAAATTTTTCCCATCAATTTCTTGGAATTTACTGTGCAAATATTCATCGAAAATTAAATATTTTTGCCTAATTTCGGATGAAATTCTGTTTTTCCGATTAAACTTTTGAACTAAAATTACATATTTTACGTATTTTTCAAGTAAATTCGAAGTTTTCTGCACACAAATTCGTCAAAATTCAAAATTTCTAATAATTTCAGGTGAAATATTTATCAAAATTTAATATTTCTGTCAAAATTTTACATGAAATTCAAATCTAATCTTTTGGTTCTACTCGGCTTTTTAAAAAAAGTTTTGTTTGGGACAAAATATTACACATTTGGGGCACGTTCTTCAATAATTCACTATGCACAAGCATCGTTTTTGCGACATGTTTTTTACAGTTTCAGGACACATTTAAAAAAAATCGCGAAATTTGAAATTCGAAAAAAATTTGACTTGTCAAATTTCAGAATTATGGTTTCAAAATTTAACAGGTAGGTACATTTTCAATGTTTTTTCCTGTTTTAAAATTTTTTCTCAAATTTTTAGAATTTTCACACATTTTAGTTACTAAAAAGTCTTCAATATTGCGAATTTCAAGTTTTGAGCAAATTTTTGAAAATTTTTTCAAATTCAGATTTTTTCCAAAAAAATTATACGTTTTTATGGAATTCTGCTCGAAATTTGAATTTTTTAGAATGTTTCTTGAAAAAGTGGAACCATTTGCTAAAATTTTTCCTGAAAAAGGTTGGGAAATTTGTTTTAAATTCTGCTCAAAATTAGAACTCTATGAAATTTTTCCAGAATAAAAGTTTGCAAAGTTGTTGAGGTTCTACGCAAAAATTGAATTCTTTCATAGAATTTCTCTCCAAAAAATTTGACAATTGGATGAAATTCTGCTCAAAAAACTTCAATTTCTTGCAATTTTTTCCTGGAAAAGATTGATAAGGTTTACGAGATTCTCCTCATAATTTCAATTTTTTAGAATTATCCCACCAAAAAATGTATAATTTCTTGGCATTCTGCTTAAAATTTAATTTTTTCCCCAAAAAAATATACACTTTTATGTAATTCTGCTTAAAAATATAAATCTTTTGGAGTTTTGCTCGTAAAAATCGAACAATTTGGGAAATTTGTTGAAATTCAACTGAAGTTATCAATTCCTAACCATTTTTCTTGCAAAAAAATCAGGTAATTTTTAAACTTCTATTGAAAATTTAATTTTTTTAATCATAAAATTTTATGCAATTCTACTCGAAATTTGAATTTTTCCGAATGTTTCTTGAAAAAGTGAAACAATTTATTGAAATTTTTCCTGGAAAAGGTTGAGAAATTTGTTTTAAATTCTGCTCAAAATTAGAACTTTATGAAATTTTTCCAGAATAAAAATTTGCAAATTTTTTGAAATTCTGCCAAAAATTTGATTCTTTCATAGAATTTCTCCTAATCCATTGCATAATTAAAACAAAAAAATTTTAGCAAAAAATGGAAAAACAGGGGTCCGCTTGACAAACTGAGCAAATTTTTGTAAAATTTTTTATAATTCTACTCAATTTTGAACATTTTTTTCAAAAAAGTTTCACTATTTCCGTCAGTAAATTTCACTATTTTCGTCATTCATTATGAGAGAGTCAAATTCTGCGTATATAATTGCTTCTATGCCTCCATCAGGTATATCTTCTCCAATGTTCCTTTGCAAGCTGGTCGTTCCTCCAGGTATAAGTTCCCAAAAATTACCATCCATACCACTAGGAGTCAAATCAAAGACAAAAATTGCACAATGAGTCGTAAAAATTGTTGCGCATAATTACATTGCCTTTTATATGCACTTTCAAATAATTATATGAAAGCATGCAAATATTTGTTTTCTTTAAAATTTAGCATAATAAATAAAGACATGCCAATTATGAAAAATGTGCAAAAAAGGTGTAAACCAATCCAAAATCTTCAAAAGTATGTGCAAATTGTAGCATTTTAAAGGAATTTATCATCAAACTCTTTTCAGAAAAAAAGCATTTGTGAATAAAGTTTGGAGAAAAAACAAAAAAATTAAGGCAAGAAATGAGAGAAAGAATGTTAAAACTGAAAAATATTGAATCTTGTGAAATGTTAAAGTTCTAGAAAAATAGCATTCAAATAAAGTAGGAAAATATAAAATGATAAATAATGTACATTTATCTACAAAAAAAATTATAAAACATAAAAAAATAAATTATCAGGTTTATGGTTGAAGTGGTCTATGAGTTGCTGGTTAGAGTAGCCATGTTATATTTTTAAATTAGTCGGGGCTTTGAATGAGGAGGCAGGAGTGGGATTCCAGAATTTGTCCTTGATGCAGGTGTCTCCAACACCCACACTTACCTGATTAAAACTTAATTGATGTACTTAAACCCAACACTAATTACCCACAGATTAAGGAAAGATTATTTCCTCAATTCATGTCCTAAATAAGTAAGAAAAAGATAAGGAGAATTCTCTCCAATTTTTACCTGACACAAAATGAACTTACTAATACAAACATTGACAGGCGAGGATACAATCACTCCCTTGTGCTGCAAGAAATACACAAAAAGGCTGGGTGCACATGGAGACAGGCAAGTACACGAGAAATATAACAACGTTAATAATACTAAAAATAATCAGAGAGCCCAAATGCATACGTGCCGATATAGACTACAGTAAGACGAATCTCTATGGTCCGCGTCGCTCACTCCACTTTATACCTGCAGGCCTCTTTCCAAAATTGACAAAAAATATAAATGTATGACAAGTGGGCAGAAATACACTACAACAGCCACTTGTGGCGTTACTTTGCACCAGAAACCAAAAAAAACTCTGTATCAGAATTTTAAAGCTACAGATTTGTGAAAAAGAATTCATGTTTAAATAAATTGATAAATTTTATGCCACAATAATCCAAAGGTTCTCGAGCTTGATTTTTGGAAAGAGTAAATTTCAAAAATTTTTTCATTTTTTCATGTAAAATTTGAAACTTAATTTTTTCATGTAAAATTTGAAAGTTAATTTTTTCATGTAAAATTTGAAAGTTTCACATTTTTCTATCGAAATATGCAAATTGGCAATAAATTTTTCTGATAAATTAAAAAAAAATTTCAATGATTTTTTCTCAATTCTGCTTACTTGAATCGTCTCACAGCATATTTGTATTTTATTTGGGCGCAGTGTCACCCAATTTGCCACATAAACTGTTATTTTAATACTGTAAGATGGATGTATGTTCTTTTCTGTATTGTTAGTCTCTCAAAAGCTATTTGTAAGTGATACATATCTTACAGTATGATCACATAACATGATGTCCAGCTAAATGTTGTTTAGTGCATTTTGCTGGAATAATCTAGAACCATCTATAATATTGTCTTACATTCTACAATGTTCTAGAACATTCCGTGATTGTATATAAGCTGTGTTGTTTCCCACACATTTATTCATTTATTTATTAAACTTTTCAATAAATTGATATTATGTGTTGTGTTAGTTAGTCTATAGCCCTCATCTTTGGCCCTCATGCAAATTTCTACAGTAGGACTCAGGGAATGGAAAGCAAGTACTGTTTATCATCTACCGTTGCATCCATAACCAACTACAGTAGGTTTGGGCAAATTTTTACAGTAAGACTTGGAAATGTGGATTTTCATGAAATTCAAAGCAAGTATTACTAAAGTATGATTCAGAGGGACTGTATCATCAATCCACATTAACTTTTTAGGTCTATTAGGCCCAAGGAGAAAGCTCTATTGCTTATTTTGCCATGATTATTTAGCATAAAGTTCCTGGAACATACTAAAAATTAGCATATTTCTGCTCTTCCAAAGCTTATCAATATTAATGCTCTTCTCTATCTTTCTCTCTGAATTTTTATGAACCCTTTTTTTGGAATGATAAGGAGAATTTACATTTCTTAGCTCCGCCTACTCTAACAACTCCTATGATGGATGAAAAACGACAAATCATTATGGTACGATTGCCACTTGGGAACGGTTGTCTCTTTCGATAAATTTTTTCATTTTTGCTTTCCTACTGTAAGTTTTGTAGATGTATCTGCATCAATTTGCTGCTCCTTTTGCCAAAATATTCCAGACTTGAGCGTGTTAATTGTGCAGTTCGGATATTCTACGAGAATGACCACTGGAATATTGGCCATGCTCATGCTTTTGATGCATTTGTCTTTCATTTCAACGGAGGTGAGAGTGAAATTTTTGGTGGTTGGGGAGCATCTTTTTAGTTCAATTCTTTTTTGTGATCAGAATTCATACGACGAGCCTGGCTCCTTTAGAGCATTTTTAAATGATCCGAAGCAACCTGACTATATTTGTGCAGCTTCTTTGTTGAGTCCATTTGTAGGCCAAAAAGCTCTAGAGACGAGTTTGTTGATAACTTCTGCTCAATGTTTGATTGATAAGTAATCAACTTTGTTAATAATAAATTCTGCCCATTAGTTTCGATACTGTTTCTTTAAAAACTCAGAGAAAAGTTAAAGGTGGCGTTTTTTTCAACGAAATCGAATGAACAAACGAATGAATCACCAAAATTTGTCGCTAAAGTTGATCAAGTTTTATCTGAAACCAATGCAAAATGTGGAAACAATTGTGCTGTCATTTTGCGAATAAACGAGTCTGTAACAAGTGACGAAATGCTGATTCTGACAACCTCCGAGCCCCTTTCATACAAAAGGTGTTCAGTGGGGGGCTACCTTATGAATTCCAAGGTGGGTATGTTGCACAAAGATATTGCGGTTGAATTAAGCAATGAAACTTGTAACAACTTGGACGATGCTGACCAACATGCAGCCCGACAATCTACTTTTCAAATTGTGAGACATTCACATTTTCAAAAACTTGAGCTTCAAAGTAAACATTTACTTTAGGTTTTTCTTGGAACGCCCATCTTGTGTGACTCGGACAAAGGCCATCAACTTCGAGGATTTATGCGACAAACTCTCAAATTTGACCCCAATGTGAGAAAATACCATACTGAGCCATTTTTCTGATAAATTTTTTTTTTTCAGAAAAACTTGCTCGTTCAATGTTTAGGAAATGTTACTTTCTACAATTGGACCAAAGAAGTTTTAGAAGAAAAGAAGATATGAATTTGAGAAAAGATGTTTAATTTCAATGTCCCAAAATGTACGTTTGAACAATTTGTTATTTGGTCCAGTAAAAAAGATAAAATGCTTCTGATATAGCACACATGTAAACGAGTGGATTTTCCATTGCGGCTGTAACGCCCAGTTTTAAGTTATACTTTTACTTGGTCCCAAAACGATTTACGATTGCTCAAGGTCCACAGGGATGTGGTGACAAGTAAATGATAACAATAATCTAAACGACCTTAATTAAGATGCACTAAGGGATTCCCTACGTCAAGGGATACAAAATATAAAATGCTTCTGCTTTCAAAACGAATATCACATACGAAAAACAGGCATTCACAAAATCTGTATAAAAGTCTACATAAAAATCTACATATTCCACGTTTTCTTGTCTTTTATATTGCTTCTTTGAACCACACCTTCGCACTATGCGAGGTCTGCTTCTGTCTGCTCACCTAACCAATCGTTGCTTTGCTTACCTGCTTCTGTTTACTGTATGCTTCTATCACCACACCTTTATGCTTGCTTACTTTCCATGCTTACATGCCTTAATTTACAGTAAGCTTAGCCACGCCTACATGTTTTTAGTTTTTCATGTGTTTTTCTGTTTTCCATGCATTCTACCTAAATCTTGTGTCTGGGTCGGGGTTTCTGTATTTTCTACATGGGCAGGTGTGTTTACCCCTCTGGGGGGAATTATTGTACCTACAGAACGTATGTTTTCATGTGAGTTACGAGGGCCAGGTGCGAATGTGCAAATTAATTATGTACATCTTAATTGAGTCAATGGGGTGTGGGACGATCAAAACAGAGTACTTCACATAAATTTATAGGAATGTCTGGATGGGAAATCCAGACACCCTTGAGACAATAGATTATAAAATGAATTTATATTTAATAATAAATATCACATAGTGTACATTATGTATTAACAAAGATACATTAGCATCTGCCTCCCCCATGTGGCTATGCACAAAACTGTAAAAACACCTTGCCGTCAGATTTCACAGGCTCCAATCGGGGAAAGAAGTTTCGTTTTTTCGAACAAAAATTGGCAATCTTCTTTCACAAGCAACACCTGGGATTATTTTTCAGTATTCATTGTTCTATGGACAAATTATAAAATTTTTGTAAAAAAATTAATAAACCCCTAAAACCACTAGTTTCTAAAAGTTCAAAGCTCGCAAAAGTTTTACTGGCTAATGGTTCCACACCGGAAGATTGTAAAATTTTTGTAAAAAACGAGTAAACCTGTAAAATTATTATGTTACAATTCTACAGTTCAACAGTTTTATGCATCAAAATTTGTAAAAAAAACCAGTAAACCATTAAAACCAGTAGGTTTTGTAGTTTTAAGGGTTTCAGTAGTCTTACATAGAAAATTTTTTATTTAGGGCGTGATTTTCGTTTAATTATGACATAATTTTTTGTTCATTTCCTATGCTTAAGCATTGTTTTCAGGAGTTTATTCTTTTGGGACATGATTTTAATTGTCCAAAATACAATTTTTATAAGGTTTTACAGTGAACTTTTTCATTTTTTGCACTCAGAGACATTGCTTGATCAAATTTAAAATCTGAGTCAGGTTAATGTGTTTCTGTATATTGAGGTGGAATTTTACATGTTGAAGTTTTGGGTGTTTTTACTAGAAAGAGGATAAGCTAAGGCTTACTTTCTAAATTGCATACACGGATCATATCAGACTGTAGACTATACTTTCCACAAGTGCTGTATTGCCCCACACAGTTAAGATTGTATGCTTTGATGCCTGTGTTTTGTATATGGTTGCCTTTTAGGTACCCCCGCTACAGGCCTTATAAATACTGTGGCTGAATTGAGTCAGTTGCTGAAGTTGTTGTATTTGAAAAATTTGGATTGATCTTTGGGCGGCTCTGACCGATTTCTTGCCTCCTTGATCCATGAGGTTGGAGGAAGGAGTGTCAAATCAGCAAGGGGAATTGTTATGCAGGAGAGATGGCCAGGGATCGACCCTAAGACCAGTGCTTCCCTGGGCCTGCCCTAAACCTCGGAATGGCTCCTCACTCAGAGTCGAGAAGTCAAGAACAGAATACTACCTTCCGAAGAAATGCCTGACTAAAACTAGTCAGACAAAGTGACGTACTTTGTTTACACAAATAAAACACTTTTCTAACTATACATTTATTTATAAAACTTACCTATAAATCGCCCCTTCCAAAAGTCTGACGTCTCACTAATATAAAGGCAAGGGGAATAATGTACAGGCGAAATCATAGTTATGATATAAGAGGTGAGGCGCGTGAGGGAATAATCAATAATATACACTAACTATTCACAAAATTCATCTTCTACAGTAACCGTTGCACTGGGCCAGGTCGGGCATGATTGATGTGTTGTACTTGCAGGCGTTTTTATGAAATTGACAAAACTATTAGAAAGTCTTGAAAAATCAGCGGAAACACACTACAACAAAGTTATACTATTGGTTTAATTGATTCAGTAGCTAAAGTGTCAACTACATGTTGGCTGAAGGCAAAGTCATAAAGAAAATTGGATCAATGGTCTATGCCATCCTAGTCAATGGTATTTCAATTCGAGGCCATCAGAACCAGCTTAGAAAGGACCAGTCCAAACTACTAAATACTCAGTCAGAAAGTAGGGCACACTGACTTCTTCCTCAACTTCAGTGACTGCAAAGTCCAGTAGCCAAGAAAATGGATCATGCCACAGACTTGCACAATCAAACTGACCATGAACAAGATCAAATTCCAGGAAAGACACCAGTTCGTGAATCCACAAGAATAAAGGGACTGCCTGATTATACATGTAACAGAGCCTAAAGGTCTTGGTGGGGGGGGGGGTGGGTGGGAGCCACTATCTTTGGGCCAGGGGTCGGTAATTTCCAAAATTTTGGGGGTAGGGGTCTCTGAAGGAAAAAAACTGGATTTTTTCCCGAAAAAAATCCGAAAAAACGGTTTAAAAAATTGTTATTTTTGTCTAAAGAATGATAAAAAATGTATTTATCATGGGAAGTGCCAAGAAAATTGACGTTTTTGACCATTTTTTGTTTAAAAATTGTCATTTTCCAGTTTTTTCCGACCAAAAGTATAGGAGTCTCTGAGGCTACCATATGGCTATTAATAGGATTGGAAAATCTTGGGTGGGGGGTGGTTACCCAATGCCTTGCCATATGGTCAACGATTTCTGGGGGGGGGTTTCCATAGCACTTCCCCCCCCCCCCCCAATTACGTGTATGCGCCTGATCATTTTACACCTTGGTGGAGTTGATCAATTTTGGTGAGGAGGAGTGATACATATCTTACAGTCTGATCACAATGCATGATGTGCAAGTATGAGTGATCCCTACCTTACAGTATGATAACCTAGTATGACGTACAAGTACAATGTGACGCATACTTTACAGTATGATCACATAACAGTATGTGCAGGCACATTTCATGTACTGCATTGTACTTGAAAGTTCTAGAATCTTCCACAATACACTATGATATTCTTTTATATTCTACAAGGTTCTAGAACATTCCGTGATCTTCCGTGATACTATATAAAGTGCGTTGTTTTGTACATTCATTCACTTTATTTTTTGTACTGTTTAGTACTTGGATATTATTTATGTTTCATGTAGAAAGTATGCCCAAAGCTTCAACATGTAAAATTCGACTTGCATGTAGAAAGTATGCGCGAAACTTCAATGCGTAAAAGTCGAGCTGAATTTTCGTTCACGAACTCTGATGTTAAAATTGACGACACAATGTCTTCAAAAAAAACTTTTAATTTGACTCTTGAAATCTAACAAGCTAATGGTTTTACTCATTTTTTTATACAATTTTCATAAAAAATTTTGTTTTGGACAGATTTTTTACATATTCTTGGCACGTTTTTTGATGATTCCCTTCTTAAGCGTTGTTTTCAGGACACATTTTTCACTGTTTCAGGAAACAATTTTCTACAAAACGCATGAAAAATCGTTTTATTTCTCCAATTAAAATGTTGGCATATTTGTTTGAAAATTTGAGGATTGTGAAAGTTGGTAAAAAAAGTAATCAATTTGCGTGTTATTTTTTGTGTCTACGTATGTTCAAAATATAAAAAATATTCAAATACCCCAAAATGTTCCCCTATTTTTGCTTATCACATTTTGGAAAAATTACCACTACACTGTTTACGTAATGTTTACTTGGAACTTGTTATCAGTAATTTTATAACTCTTTGTCGAATTTGGTGATAACAATGTTGGTGCCAGCTCAGTATTTATTGTCAAATCAGCTACACCATTTGATATTAAATTTTTCTGTTATTTTTCAGAAAACAGATTTTTTAGCCTAATTTGCATATTTTGTAGAAATCAAGCTGCTCTGATTTGGGCTAGATTGATGCCAAGGTCGATGTTTTGAACAAAATGTCGGTCCATGGCAAGACACCTCTCGAAGCCGCTCCTTGACATGACCATGGGCTTGACTCAAAAATCCAACCGTTGACAATTTTTTTTAATTCCAGGTTAATTGCCCAAAAATAAAATGAAAGCTGTGCTCATCATTGTCCCCATTTTGATGTTGGGCGTTATGGATCCAGTGATCAAGTCCAATTCGCCGTCATTTGTAGAAGCTGCTACTTGCAGTAAAAAAATTAGCATTTTCTAGCAGGTTGATGGTTCGAGACCCAGACCGGGCATTTTTTTCTAAGAAGCTGTCATGACTGTACCATGATCAGTTCGTCCTCAAAGGATAGTGACCACCAATGGTCGAGGGTTCAAGCCCCTGACCAAGCATTTTTTCAATCCTCAGGCCACGTAGGCTTATCATATTGGTAGCCATGCCAGACCTTTTCCTCCTCGAAGGTGTAGGGGTGTCCTGGTGGTGCCATTTGGCCCTAGTTACGTCACTGGGTGGTGCTCCTGCCTTCTACAGAAGAGGTCAAGGGTTCGTGGCCGAGCATTTTTTTCTAATTAACTGGTCGCACGGATTAGAGTGCAGGACATTGAGGCGTTTTATTTTTTGTTCTATTTTTTACATTTTATATTTTTTGTTATATTATTTATATTATTTTTTCTATGATATATTATCTGTATTATATTTATTAAATATGCTATACTGTTTTATATTGTATTATGTTATGTTATATTGTTTGTATCATATTACTTATAATATATTTTTTATTTTATATTATCTATTTCATATTATTTTATCTATTTTACATTATATTATTCATATTATTTATATTATTTATCATATTATTTTCGTTATAGTTATTATTTATATCATATTATTATATTTCATATCATATTATTCAGATTATATTATTCATTCTATATTATTTATATTGTTTTATTTTATATTATATTGTTTTATTTACATTATATAATTTATACTACTTTATTTTATACATTATATTATTCATATTATATTATTTTATATATTATATTATTCATATTAAATTACTTATATTTATTATTTATTTTATATTATTCGTTTTTATTATTTATATTATTTTATTTTGTGTTATATTATATCATTTACATTATATTATTAATATTATATTATTTATATTGTATTATTTTATACTATATTGTATTATTTTATAATATATTTTATTATTTATATTATTTTATTATTTATATTGTTTTATTTCATATTATATGGTATTTATATCATATTCTATGGTATTTATATCATATTATTTATATTATACTATTTGTATTATATTAATTATATTATATTATTTCATATTACATCATTTATATTATGTTATCTACATGGTTTTATTCTATATCATTTTATATCATTCATATCATAATACATTATTTATAGTATATTATTTATATCATTTTATATTATATTATATTATCAATAGTGCATTATTTATATGATATTACTTATATCATATTCATATTATATTTTTTACATTATATTTGCTACATTGTATTTTTATATCGTTTTCTTTACATTAAATTACTCATATTATATTTTTTATATCATATTATTTATATCAAATATTTTATATTATTTACATCATATTCTGTTATTTGTATTATATTATCTACATAAATTTTATATCATTTATATTATAATACATTATTTATAGTATAGTATTTATATTATTTTATATTATTTATATTATATTATATTATTTATATTATATTATATTATTTATATTATTTTTATTATATTAAAGTATTTATAAAATTTTATTATATTTTTTTTATTATATTATATTATCTATACGATATCTCAATTCATTGCAGCTTCATTTATGATATTAAATAATTGATTATTTTTTTCAGATGGTCCGAACTGCTCTTCCAAGTGCAAATTGAGACGCTGTGATAACGGCTTCTGTAGCAAAACAGGCGATTGTGTTTGCATATCTTGCTGACACGATTGACTTTGGAAGGGAAAAAAGAACGTACATGATTATGACTACTTTGGAATATTAATGATGGATATTTAATGTTCTTAATTTTGCGGCAGCTTTTTCGCTTAATTAGCATTTTTAATCAAACGAATTATTATTATTTTGCAAAATTCATTAAATGTATGTAACTATAAGAAAAAATTTGGGTAAAATTGATAAAAATCAAATTTTCCAATTTTCAAAAACTGACAGCTAAAAATATGGATAAAAATGGGAATATTTAAATTTTACTCATTTTGGAGGAGCTATAAAGAAAAATTTGCATGAACTTGAAAAAAATCGATTTTTCTGATTTTAAAAATACTAGAAAAAATTTTTTGCATGAAATTAGAAAATTTGGAATATTCCTGAAAATTCAAAAAGTTGGAAAAAACATAATTTTGCTCACGTTTCAAAAACTATAGGAAAAAATTTGCAAAAATTTGACAAAAAATTTAATTTTGCTGATTTTCATGAAACCATGAAATAAAATTTGCATAAAATTGAAAAAATTTAGTTTACTGCTGACACTCCGAACTTTGGGAAGAAGAAAAAAGGATGTTTATGGTTATCATTAGTGTGAAATTAGTCTGGCATGTATTTTTTCTTGGGCTAAAATTTTATCATCGCATGCTATAATAAATATTCAATGTTGAACAACAAAAGAAAGATAAAAAACAAAAGGAAAAAAGTTGGAAAGAACGAAATCTGTTAGAAATCGAAGCAAGAGAAAAACGAAAAATTAAAACTAGAAAAAAATTCAAAGGAACGAAAAAAGAGGACATAAAAAAAAGGATAAGCAAAAAGAAAAAAAAGTAAAACTTGAAAAGAAATAATACAAAAAGAGGGAAACAGAAAATAACGAAAGAGGAAAAATACAGAGAGAAAACAAAACAAATTCAAAAAACAACAACAAAAAACACAAGAAAATAAAAAACACACGTAAAAAAGTGGAACGAAAAAATTCAAAAACGCAACAACAAACAAACACCATAAAAAACACAACAAGAAAATAAAAGAAAAAACCAAATAAAAACAATGATAAAAGAGAAGAAAATTGGAAAACACAACAACAAAAAAAGATAGTAAGGAAGAAAAACAAAAAATTAAAAATACATTGAGAAACACAAGGAAAAACAAAAAATAGAAAACAAAAAAATAAAAAAAACGTCCAAACAATACAATTTAAAAACAAAAAACATAAAAAAAAAAACAAAAAACATAAGAAAAAACAAAAAAACGCAAGAAAAAACAAAAAACAGAAAAAATTAAAAAACAAAGAAAAATAAAAAAAACACAAGAACAAAAATACTGAGAAAATCAAAAAAAAATTCAAGAACAAAAGAACAACAAAAACACAAGAAAGGAACAAAAAAATTCAAAAACACAAACAAAACAACAAAAATTGAAAAAACAGCAAAAAACAAAAAAGTCCTAATTCTCATTATGTCATTTTTTTCCTAATAATAAAGAATAAGGGGCAAATAATATTCAAACTTGAAAAAATTCAAAAACATTTTGGGAAATTGAAAAAAATTGAAAAAATTTGAAAGAAAAATGATTAAAAAAATCGAGTTTTTAAAAATTAAAAAAAGTTTTTGGCAAAATAAAAAAAAAATTTGAAAAACTTAAAAAAATTGAAGAATTGAAAAAACTAAAAAAAATTGGAAAAATAAAAAAAAATTGAAGACGTAAAAAAAAATTGAGAATTGAAAAAATTTAGAAAATTAAAAAAATTGAAAAATTAAAAAAATTTGGAAACAAAAAAAATTTTGTAAATTGAAGAAATTCAAAGAAAAATTGAAAAAAATAAAGAAGAACATGAAAAAATTTGAAAAAAATTGAAAAAATTGAAAAATCAATGCTCAGTATTACTCCAAGTTACTTGTGGATCTGCGCAAGGCATTGAAAGAAAAACAACCCTGAAAGCTGCACATGCAGCCATTGCTGCAACTTGACAACGCCCAACCCCATACCGCTAAGTTTACGCAATCGACTATAGCCGAGCTATGATGGGAATCGCTGCCACATCCAGCCTATTCCCCAGATTTGGCACCCAGCGATTACCACCTGTTTTGCGAATTGAAAAAACCACTCTGTGGAAAGCATTTTGGGTTGTTGAAAGAGTTGCAACGTGCCATCGATCAGTGGGTCAAGGTGACCCCCATGGAATTCTACGAGGAATGTCTGAAAAAGTTGCCAGGACGCTGGAAGAAATGCATTGAAGAGAAGGGTGGATATGTTGAAAAAAGCGATATATTTCAAAATTTGAATTGATTTTCGTTTACTATATATTTTATGTCTAGCACGAATTAAATGAACGCCCCTTGTAGTTAGTAGAACCATTTGTGTAAAGTGTTCCAGAAATCACAAAAAAAGTTGCACATACTACAAAAGTGCAAACTTTGCTCAGCTTCAGCCCAAAAAGCAATGCAGCTTTAAACCTGCAACTTTACCCACTTGATCTATGAATGATTAGGTTTAAACACATTTAAATTTAAGTTGTTAGCTTTAATATCCAGTTAAAAATTAGAGGACAGAAACTCATTTTTGTGTAAATTAGCAAAAAGTAAAGTATGTTTAAACTCATTCCACAAGAAGTAGTCACCAGATATTAGTTTGAAATCAGTTCCATTAGAGAGAGCATAGTTAAATAAGTTAGAAATCTAGAGTTGACCTACAATAGATCGGAAATTGAGTTCAAAAAGTCTAGGGTTATAGCCTGATTGATAGAATGTCTGAACTTATTGCAGTACGCATGTTAGATTTTGTCAATTTCAGATCATTATAACTCGGCAAAATTTTTTTCAGAAAAGCTATAAATCCGTTTTCTTATAGTTTGGAACATTATCTTTACAATGAGATCAATCCTACATAGTAAATTTTCTACAAAAAAAATTGTAAAGTCTTTAGAAAATGACAAAATATTAGCCAACTCTAAAAAAATATTAACTTTGCTTAGCTATAGCGCACAAAAAAAGGAAGCTGTGAACCTGTAACTTTGCTTACATGATATGCAAATGATTGTGTTTGAATTATATTAGTTTCGATTTGTTAGCTTTAATGGTCAGTTCACAAATAGAGTACAAAAATGCAATGTTTGTGTAAACTAGCAAAAAGTAGGGTGACTTTAAACTGATTTTTCAAAAAGGACTCATATTTTGGAACTGGTTTCCTTAGAAAGAGCATACTCTAGATACTTTAGAAACTTACAGTTGATCTACTTAACAAAAGATATTAGGTCCAAAAAATGGTTACTTGATTGATCAAATATTCAAACCAGTTACGATAGGCATGTGAGTTTTAATCAATTTCAGATCATTTTAATTCCACAGCATTTTTTCCCAAAAGGCTATAAATCAGTCTTTTTATAACTTGGAACATTCTTTTGGCTCTGAAATCAATCACAGATTTACATCTTGCACCCCAAAAGTGTAAAATGTTCTGGAAATGACAAAATATTCCTAAACTTTTCAAAAGTGTGAAGTTCGCTAAGCTTCAGCTTGCAAAGAAATAAAATTGTGAACCTGTAGCTCAACTTGACTGATTTATATATGGTCGACCGAGTAAAGCTCGGGTATGAAGAGTAATAACTCTTGAGTGACCTGATTGATCCCCTACACTAATGTCTTACAGTATGCATTTGAGATACAGTCAATTTCACGCTATTATATTTCTGCAAAATTTTTTTCGAATTAAGATATAAATCTATTTTTGCATAGTTTGGAACATTCTCTTTGTAATGAAATAAATCCTACATTTTACATTTCCCATGTAAAAAGTGTGAAGGGCTTTAAAACGGGAATATATCGTGATATTTCTAAAAAAAGAGTAAACTTTGTTTGGCTACAACATGTTGCCTATGTTTTAAGTATAGCCATTATACAAACATGTACATGTTATGATTATAATACATTCTCGGCATCTCTATATCCAGATATATGGAGGTCCAAAAAACTGGATATCCGGATACAAAATTTTTTCTCAGGCGCATCACTAATTTTTATAGTGAGAGTTGTGGAAGAAGTAATTTTATTGAAAAATTTTGCTCACCCCCACCATTTTCAAAACCATGGATTGTGTAAAGCTGCATAAAAGGCAGGGGGCACATCTCAAAAGTATCATCCATTATCCAATACTCAGATTGATGTAGCATTCTGAGATTTAAATCTGTGCAAAAAACTAGCAAATTGTCAGCCTGTAGAAGCAGAAAACGCTCATTCACAATGGCAGCCTGATAGCCATTAACAAAGGCATCTCACCTGCTTAGTGTAAGTTGATACTCCCAAGGAAGATTCTTATGATCAGGAATTGGAATCAGGCGTTGCTACAATTGCCTGAACAAGGATTTCAAGAACATGAATGTAAACAATATATTATTTAATCCATTGATAACAGAGAAAAGATCTATTCCTATAAAGTCAAGAGTGATGCTTTTTGTAAGACCTAACTTCCAATTCGACATTTTCTTGCAACTGTTGATCAAAGGGAAACTTATTCGGAATTTAGCATGATTTGCAGCTAAATTTTGTGTAGTGCATTTTCCTGGAATAATCTAGAACCGTCTATAATAGTGTCTTACATTCTACAATGTTCTAGAACATTCCGTGATTGTATACAAGCTGTGTTGTTTCGCATACATTTATTAATTTATTTATTAAACTTTTCTGTACATTGATATTATGTGATGTGTTAGTTAGTCTATGGCCCTCATGCAAATTTCTACAGTAGGACTCAGAGAATGGAAAGCAAGTACTGTTCATCATCTACCGCTGCATCCCTGCTGGAAATTTTTAACCGACTACAGTAGGTTTGGGCAAATTTTTTCAGTAAGACTTGGAAATGTGGATTTCCATGAAATTCAAAGCAAGTATTACTAAAGTATGATTCAGAGGGACTGTATCATCAATCCACGTTAACTTTTTAGGTCCATTTCTTGCAAGAAGAAAGCTGTATTCCTTATTTTGGCATGATTATTTAGCATATAGTTCCTGGAACATACTAAAAATTTGCATATTTCTGCTCTTCCAAAGCTTATCAATATCAATGCTCTTCTCTCTCTCTATCTGAATTCTGAACTTCTGAATTTTCTTGCTGAACTTTTATGGGTCCCTTTGCTTTACTTGTTGCATAATAAGCATCAGTGTAAGTTAACAATGAATACTTGGTTTGTTTTTGGCCAATGTAATTAATTCAGCATCTGATGCAAAGCCACGACTGGCAAGAATGGATGAACAATTGTTCCTAGAAAATTTTCAAAATGTCAACCATTGTTGATTCCCATCATGATCCGCGGTGAAGAATTCAAGGCACTTATTCATAGGGGAGTCCAATTTAGTTTTATGAGAACAGACACAGCATCAATGCTGCTGAACACTCTGAAGTCAAAATTTCCCATTTTAAATTCTGTGGTTACAGCCGTTGGCAAGCGAGTAACAACTCACGGGCCTACATTTATTTATGTTGGAACTAGTTGCTCGAAATTTTTTGGCAAGATTTGCACTCTTGGACAATTTGAATGAAGGTATTATCCTGGGTCTAGATTTTCTTACCCATCCTAATATACAGGCAGCAATCGATTTTGGAACAGGCCAGATACGACCAGCAAACATTGAAAAAAAAATTATTAGTGGAGAATTATTCGACGATGCACAAATACTGCCCAGGTTACCCATTCCTAGTAACCCAATGGTCTTGGATGAAGTGCAAATGAAAGAAAAAACTCAAGATGAAGATGTATCTGATCTGGAAAGCAATGACAAAGAAGGTCAAGTTATAAGAATCATGGAAATGGATGAAGAGACATTTATATGGACAAAATCGGGGACGTATATACCCCCAAACACCACTACTTTTGTTCAAGCTGTGGTTTGGCCACAGAAAGATTGGACAAAGGGACCTATAGTGGTGAAAGAAATG
This sequence comes from Romanomermis culicivorax, assembly GCA_963922205.1. Lineage (NCBI taxonomy): Eukaryota > Metazoa > Nematoda > Enoplea > Mermithida > Mermithidae > Romanomermis > Romanomermis culicivorax. The sequence goes on from CAWUHX010000040.1 coordinate 625,101, forward strand.
GGAAAAGATACATTATTCAACATAGAGGCATCGATCCTAGATGCAAAAAACAATGAATTTCGGATCCTGCTGATAAACGACACTAGTAAAGGCATAAAGCTGTGAAATAACGAATTAATAGCAAAGTCAAAAACGAAATTTGTCGGACCAGAATTCGATGAGAAAATCCACCAGCTTCAGACAGAGTCTCAACTTCAACAACAGAGCGAGCCAGAATTCATCAAAGTTGTGACACAGCTGGTAAAGGAATCAAGTATCGATAGAAAGGGTCAACAAAAACTTATGAATGTCCTACTCAAACATAGGCATGCATTTAGTATGAAAAATGACCCCTTAACAATGACTCACGAAGTGGAGCACAAAATCGCCACAGGAGACGCATTGCTGGCCCAAAAGCACTACTGGAGGGCTCCAATAATGCAAAGAGATATCATTCGAGAACAGGTGAAAGATATGATAGAAAAGGTGTCATTGAGCCCTCTAGAAGCCTTTGGGCTGCACCATTGTTTTTAGTGGGCAAGAAGGATGGCACCTGGAGACCCATAGTGGACTATAGAGGAATCAACCAAGTAACAAAAGATGATAAGTTCCCAATACCGGGAATGGATGACTATTTAGACGCATTGGCAGGCACAAGATATTTTTGGACTTTGGATTTGAAGTCAGGTTATTGGCAGGTACCAATGCACCCCGAATCGAAAGAAAAGACAGCATTTATATGTCAAGACGAACTTTTCCAGTTCAAAGTAATGCCATTCAGGCTTAAAAATGCTCACGCAGAATTTCAGCATCTCATTGAGTGAATTATATATCCATATGTATGGAAAATATGCTTGGTATACATCGGCCATGTCATTATTTTTTCGAAAACAATTAGGGAGCATTTGGAGAATTTGGAAACTATTTTTCGATGTTTGGCAAACGCAAATCTGATGTTGAAACCTGACAAATGTTCCTTTATGCCAGCCAATGTAAAATTTCCAGGCCACATATTGGACGAAAACCGAATGTCGATAGATCAGCAAAAAATTGAACTGTTCGAAAATTTCCAAGTACCAAAATCTATCAAACAACTGCAAAAGTTTTTGGGATTAGTACAATGGTTCAAACAGTTTATACATAATTTAGCTCTCATTGGGCAGCCTCTTTTCAAAGCCTTGGTAAAGAAAAATAGAAAGGAGAAGTTCGAATTGTCGCCAGAGCAATTAACAGCTTTCGAGAACATAAAGAATGCCTTAATGATGGCACCCTTTCTTCGGTATCCCATATTTGATGGATCTGCAAGATTCGTAATTCAAACTGATGCCTCCTGAACAGCAGTAGGTGCGATTTTATATCAGGAAACATAGAACGATGGATGGAATATAGCATACTCAAGTAGAGTCTTGAACGATGCCGAGACAAGGTACTCAACGACAGAAAGAGAATGTCTGGGGGTAGTATATGGGTTCAAGCAGTATCGACATTATGTTACCGGGTTTAGGGTTACAGTTAGGACAGACCATAAACCACTAACGTGGCTATCCGCAGAAAAACAGCAAAATCAAAGACTGTTAAAGTGGGCCTTATATCTGGGGCAGTTTAATCACACATTCAAATATGTGGCCAGACGCAAGAACGCCGTCGCAGATATATTATCAAGATTAGACGAGAAGGAAAACCAAGGGGTAAAAATGAGGAAGGTAATGAAGAAAAGATAGACAGAAATTCGAAGACGAAAGCTGAATGCATGGCAGTAACATGAGCCATGACAAGACAAATGCTTGAACCTGAGACTCAAGAGACATTCGTTGATCCCCCACCACCGATGCAACAGGAAATTGACCAAACACCAGAGGAAGCAAAGAATGAATCTGAATTATTTTCCCTCGACTTGGTGAGAAGACAACAGCAGCTGGATTCGAAATTAGTGGATATTTTTAAGAATATAGCGGAAAATAGCTCTAAGAAATACTTCAACAGTTTTCACATGGAAAATGAAGTACTATACCGGGAAAATATCCACAGAAAAAACTAACTGGTAATTCCGACAAAGCTTAGACATCTGATTTTACATCAATATCATGGCAACACCCTTATGGGACACCAGGGCATAGATAGAATCATTGCCGCAATCGGAAGCTAGTTCTGGTGGTCAAATATGGAAGACAACATTATCAAATGAATAAAATCGTGCATCGTATGCCAACTGTGCCACCCCATAGCAAATACAATTCAGCCACTGAATCCTATACCCGTGTCCTACCCATGGGAAATAGTACCCATGAATGCAGTCAGTATTTCGCCTCTATGGGAAAAAAGACCCTATGTAATCGTTTTTATGGATTATTTTACAAAGTGGGTCAAAGCCAAGTGCATACCAGATCAGAAGGCCAATACGATAGTCAAAGCTTTCATGGAAAAGGTTATCTTCTACATTCACTGAACACCAGAACATCTGCTCAGCGATCATGTTGTAGTGTGTTTTCCGCCGATTTTCGTTGTTTTGTCAAAGCGCGTAAGAGGCCCGCAGGTGGCAAGTGGAGAGAGCAACGCGGACCATTAGCAGCCGTCTTACTGTAGCGCATGTCAGTACGCATGCGCTGGTCTTTCTCTATTATTATTATTGATTATTGTTATTCGTTTTTTATATACTAGTTGTGTGCCTCACCGGCCACCATTAGTCTCGCCATTAGCCGCCTCCCACCATGCATCTCTCGTTTTTTTCGTCCCAGTGCGTGGGAGTTGATCACTTTATTTTTCTCCCCCGTTTTCCGTTTTGTACATAAGTGTTTTTGTTTTATTGCATGATATATAAAGGTAGAAAACTCTCGCCTTTTGATCTTACGTAATAAGGGAGACAATTAAGGAAATTAGACTTTCCTTAATTGGTGGGATAATTAGTGTTGGGGTTTAAGTACATTAGTTAAGTTAATCGGGTAAACGTGAGTGTGGGAAACACATACATTAAGGACGAACCCTGGAATCCCAATCCTGCCGGCGATGCATCGGCCGCCACCCCAAACACGAATACAACAATCAGGGATCAGCTTATATGTCACAACTAATGACCAATATTTGTGACCTTTTAAAAATCAAACCGATAAATACAACACCATACCACCCACAATGCAATGGTATGGTGGAGAGATTTATTAGGACCCTAATTGAGCAGATTAGGAGAGTGGCGATAAGCGACCCGGACGATTGGCCTCATTATTTAGAACAAGTCTTATTTACTTATCGCGTAACACCACACAAAACCATGAAGAATTCCCCACACAGCCTATTGTACAGCCATGAAGCAGTGTAGTGAGGACATCAGCCCTGAATCCTGGTAACCCAGGGTCGACTCGTGGCTACATCCTGTTTTCTAAGGTGCAGAAATGTGAAAAACATCAAATGTTTTGATGGCCGGGTAGTTCAAACATTTCAAACAAATTTTTGTTAGTAAATTTTGGTTGAAAATCGCTTTAGTCCAATCCATTTCAGCATCCGAGTCACATCATGACAGAAAATTCTTCAACCTCAATATGATTTTCTCATCTGAGCTCCACTATTCCAAGTTTTAGATGCTGGGATGTTCAAATGTTCGGATGTTCAAATCTGATCACTCAGAATTCAATTTTCGAAATTTTGTTTGTGATTGATTACAATAAAAATTTATTGTTGGCTATTATTGGCCTTACAATCCCATAAAAATGTGAAACACCTTCATTAGTGTAACACAATATAACACACAAAAATACAGTGGTGAATGACGTTTTGGTAGTGTACCTACTCCCTTCTTCAGGCTAGTACAACTGGAATAATTTTTATTCAAGCTGTGTTCGAGGAAAAATAGGATATCTCAATTTCTAGAATATGACCATATTCCATGTTTTAAACAGTTTTCATGTTTGTAATAATTTTGGACAAAATTCGAATATCCGACCAGTGCAAGTGAACTTTGTGTTTTATGAGCAGGCTTTTGTCGAATGTTGCAACCAAAATTTGTGAATCATGTCCAAGTATCTTATGCAAGTTCAAGGGTTCGAGCTCTTCGCCAAGCATAATTTTTCTGACATGCGGACCACACGGTCTCTGGGCACAAACTCCAGCAATTCAGCCTAAAATGGATGTACAACATTCAAATTTGAGCTGCTTTTTTGACTTGATACCCAAATTGCATGCACTTGATAGACTATAATTGATTATTCACCAAATTTTTGCTGATTTCTAAATTTTTCCTAATCCATAAGATATCAAAGAAAAATTTCAGTGACAATTTTGTATGGTTTAAAAACAAGTAGCAAATTTTGGTAGCTATGACCTAATTAAAGTCAGCTAAATTATGCTGATGATGATAATATTTTCTTAAAAGGTTTATAATACTTTTTCAGGATTTTGGCTCTAAAAACATGTCCTGGGAAAGATGTTGGTTAGGAAAAGCAAAGTGTGAAATGCATTGCACTGACAATAAACCAGTATGTCAAAGAAATTGCATATCGCGATGTTACTGTTCACCAGGATTTTGTGGGTCGAACTGATGAAGGTGCTTGTATTGAGGAAGCTGTTTTAGCAAAATGAATGACGTGATTTTATTGTTTTTATTTTCCTGTTGTTGATTTGCATCAGACTAGATAAAATTCTGATTTTTTTGTTGAAAAAAAAATCTTTGTAAATAATTTGAATATGAAAGCATTGTGCGTTGTTGTAATGCATGGGGCTGTTTATCACAGAGCATGCCCTGCACTCACCACCACCGCCAAAATCACCATCCACATGGCTCACTTAGCACAGTTGGTATTGCAACTGCATTGTACAAGTCGTGGGTTGGAGCCTCTCACTGAGTATTTTTTTCTGACACACCAGCCATGTGGATGGGGCATACCATATGTGCAGGTCCCTGATTATATTAACAAAAGTAAAATTGGGTAGTTAGAACTTCTTTGTGTATATAAAATCGCAGACGTGGTGTTATATTTAGATCTCTGCTTAGGTCCAAGAGGTCAGCAATATAACTAGAGAGGTCTATTGGCTTGTATCCAACTAATTACCATTGGTCACTCAAACAAGCTGCCTCCTATACACTACCAGGTGAAACTAACCCTCGAGAATTCGCATCTGAGAGGCATCCTGGATATGTCCAGGTCATGTCGGGAACACGTCTTTTTCAGCAGCACAAAGAATACTTTCATCTTTCTCAATAATTGACATTCATGCAATAACTGTCAATCATGGTTTTTTCATAATGTGTAGTGCATATGCACTTTGTTTTCACCTACAGTATGACAACAATTGACCTTTTGTTTATATCAGGTAAATAATGTGTGCTTTCTATAGGGAGGTAAGAAGGAAGTATCAGCAAAATTTTTTGGCTTTGTGTGACACAAGCAAATGGCCTGTCAATTTTATTGTCCGTATAGTGTGCTTTTCGCATCCTGAGTGTGTCTGGCAGGCATTCTGGATGTGTCCTGGACACAACCAGCATAGACGGTTAGTTTCACCTGGTAGTGTAGGTAACCAGCTAAACATAATGCAATGGTTCTCTGGCAGAATAAACACAACCTTCAGTCATTGGTTAGCAACTGAAATGACAACTACTAGCAATCGAAAAGCAATATGCTTGCTGCAGGCCACCACATACTGGAAACTCACTGTAATAGTACCCAGGATGACTGTGGTCCTGCCTTGGTGTGCGTCCTAATAACTTGGTGCCCTCCTCCACTTAATGCGTGAGTAATAATAATAAGTAATAATAATAAATATAGATAAAAATATATTTATGCAAAGTGGGCCTGTGCTGTTGACAATCGGTTCATAGAATGAAAATAGAGCAAATATTGGGTTCGCAAGAAAGTAATGTCAATTTTTGGTTATATGTTATCAATTGATTTCCTTCTTGAAATTCGGGTTGTTGATTGTTTGTTTAGATGAGCAAACATTATTGTTTTGAAAAATGGGGTCCATTTTCGGTTGAATTATACTATTCATTTTAGTGATACCTGAAGGTGACTGTTACCTTTCCCACCATATACATCATTGCATTTTGTATGACTATGATTTGGGCAGAACTGCAGCTGAAGCAATGAAAAATGTGTCCCAAGCATATGGTGAACATGCTGTGTCTGAAGGTACCCTTGAACAGTGGTTTGCAAATTTTAGGACTGGCACTAACAGTATCAAAGATGAGTCTCATAGTGGACAACCAGGTCAAGTGTCAGAAACAGAGATTCAAGAACAGCTAGACCTTGGTCCAAAAGCAACAACTAGGGAAATAGCAGAAGTTGTTATCACTACCCACACTAGTATTGAAAATCAAATGAAGCAGATGAACTACATTTCCAAGCTCCAAACATGAGTGCCCCACAAGTTAAGTGATCATGCTTTGTAACAGCATGTTATCATTTCCATGTCATTACTTTCATGGTACAAAATGGAGCCTTTCCTTTGACTGAATCATGACTAGAGATGAAAAATGGGTTGTGTAGACAATGGGTCAGCTCTTAGCATAAACAAAGCATACATAATCAAGACACGTTTTTTGATGATTCCATATGTTTAAGCATTGCTTCTGGGAAACATTTTTAACTATTTGGGAGCATGTGTTTCTACAAGACACATAGAAAATCATGCCCTGAAACAGTAAAAAACGCGCCCAGAAAACAAGGCTTAAGCTTAGGGAATCCTTGGAAAAGCTGTTCTGAGTACGTAAAAAATGTATCCTGAAATAAATTTGTTGCTGAAATTTTGTAAAAATGAGTAAAGCTATTAAATTCTATGACCCTCAGGTGTTAACTTGTAAAAAATGAGTAAAACTGTTAGATTCTCTGATCCTCAGGTGTTTGTTTTAATTTTTTGACAGAGATATTGTGTCATCAAATTTAACATCCAAGTACAGTTGGCTGCTGCATACTTTCTACAGTAAGGTGTATTTTTACCCATTAAAGCTTCGGGCCAAGTTTCTACATGGCATAAGAATTCATACAGACATACTTTCAACACCAACTGTATCACCCGGCATGCTTAACAGAATTTGAATCTATTACATGGTGGACCACACTTTCTACATTTCTACACCCTTTGTATTACCCCACACTCAGCAAAATTTAGATTGTATTACACCATGGACTATACTCTCTGCAGCCCCTGTATCGCCCCACACAGTTAAGGCGGCAAACTTTAAAGTATTTTATTTGTACACAGGCATCTCATGTGTACCCCCTGCATGGGCCTGTAAAACTACTATCAAGGGTTGAATAAAATGGCTGCTTTTTGACTTTTTTGATGCAGAAAAGTGAAAAATTTATTCCTCAGGCAAAATGAGTGGATAAACCATGATAAAACAGTTTCTTACTTGCAGATTAAAGAAAATTTTAATTACAGTCATTATCCTGTATTCCAACTTTAATAAATATAAATATAAATCTGAAGTTATCATTCAAATTGTGCTTTATATCTTTTAGCATATAAACAATATACAGTGGACAATCACTTTTGAGGCTAGACTTGAGCAACATGGATTGCATATTCTATCACATATCTATTCTTTATTTGGCCAAAGGTTGCTTGCGATTGGTGTATTACATTATGATTCTCTATTTCTTGGCCATACAATTGCATAAAAATAATATAACCCTTTTGTTTTGCATATTGGCACACAACAAACGAACAATTCAGCGGTTATATTAATGCCAAGTTTCCGTAGTCTACATACTACCTTCCTCAGGCAACAATAAACTCTTTTAACAAAAATGCCGGGTGGAGGGAATTGAACCCTGGTTGTTTAGTTGGGAGTCTAGAGTGCTACCACTGGGCCATCAGGCCAGTAGTGACTTGTTTAGAAGTTCTATATATCCTGGCTAGGGGGCAACAGTTCAGATTTGGGTTCTTGTCTGTTGCCCTTCTAAGTAATGCTTGGTTCCATATGTGGCCTGTTACAATGCTCTTACTATCGACATTTTTTAGCCTAACTTTTCCATCTCAATAGTTTCTCCGATAAGATTGGTCAGGATATATAGAACTTCCAAACAAGTTACTACTGGCCCCGATGGCCCAGTGGTAGCGCTCTAGACTCTCAATTGAATGACCAGGGTTCAATTCCCTCCACCTGCCAATTTCCTAGAGTTTATTGTCATCTGAGGCAGGTAGTAGGTATACTACTGAAACATTGCATTGTTATAATAACTGTATTGGTCATTGGTTGCGTGCTTACAGGCAGAATAAAGAACAAAGCATTATATTATTTTTATGTGATTGTACAGCCAAGAAATGGAGACTCATAATATCTATTATAACTATATATGTACACTACCAGGCGAAACTAACCCTCAAAAATTGGCGTCCGGGACGCATCTTGGATGCCTGCAGGTCGCATCTGGAACGTGTCTTTTTCGGCAGCACAAAGAAAACTTTCATCTTTCTCAATAATTGGCATTCATGCAATAACTGTCAATCATGGTTTTTTCATAATGTGTAGTGGATATGGAATATTGTTTTGACCTACAGTATGACAACAGTTGACCTTTCGTTTATATCTGGTAAATAATGCGTGCTTTCTATAGGGAGGTAAGAAGGAAGCATCAGAAAAATTCTTTGGTTTCGTGTGACACAAGCACCTGGCCTGTCAATTTTATTGTCAGCATAGTGTGCTTTTTGTGTCCTGGGTGCATCCCAGATGGGTTCCAGATGCGTCCTGGATGTGACCCGCATAGACGGTTAGTTTTGCCTGGTAGTGTATATATACTTTTTATTGCATAATTATCTGTAGTATCATAAGTCTGATACGTATACACTACCATTTTCACATTGATTGCATGAAAAAACAGCAGTGATGGAGTCAATGAGCAGGTGAAGTGTTATGGACAGAGTAGAGTGAATACACCATATCTACAGGGATGACTTCCATTTTTTGAAAAAAAATCCAAATGACTTACTTCATCTTCTAGTTTTTTGTTCCAGATACCACCCTCCAGCTTTGGCAATAGGGAAAAATACCGCCAAAAATAGCCCGAAGCTGGAATCTCGCATGTTGGTACTCGTTTGGCAGTCAATTGATTACAAATAGTGATTGCCGGGAAATCCAGTTGCTTGACTACATTTGTAACTATTTTATTTTTGATAGCATTGCTGAAATACAGTTTGATGGTTCCAGCACTCATGGCTAGACCAAACAAGACAAGCGTCAAGACCAGAAGGTAATGACAGCATTGGCCCAACTTTAAATGCTTCTTGAATAGTTCACTTCGACATATGTTAACATTGCTATCACTAACAACTCGTCCATTGAGTGATACCATTCTGCTGATGTTTTAATGTTTGAAAGTGCCACCATTCTTCACAGCCTCATCTATAGTAACTATGAGAACTTAAAAATTCAATTTAATTAATTAAATTGCATTTTTGCGTCAGAATAGTATGCTAATGACATCAAGATATTCAATCAATAAAATTGAAAGATGTGCAAATGGTGACGAAGGGCAGTTGGTGGGGCCGAGACCAGTTCGGAATTAGCTGGAAAAGGGCCCAGGTACTGGTCAGTAAGATGGCAGAAATATAATCAAAATAGCGTGGTGTTTCTGGAGAGCAGTGAAAATAGAAAAATGCTTCTTTATTCTACCAACAAAACAAACAATAAATATTTCCGGGGTTTATGGCCAACCATCACAACACATAGTTATGCAAAAAAATAAACAGAGCAAAAAACGAAATCTCAAATGCAAGAGTTTATTTATTCTGTATGTGAATTGATAAAGTTAAGTTTACTGTAACAGAAGTGACGAATAATACCAGTTTAGCTAAATGTGCGGTATACTACACCCTTCCCTCCTGGGGGAAACAAAATGTGACCAAGGCAGAAAAAGAAGAGAAGAAAAATAAGGATGAAGAAGACGGAGGAAGAGGAGGAAAGGACAAGAAATGGGGAATTGGGTTCAGAGGGGATGGGTAAAAAAGGGACTTCAGGGGAATCACCAAATGCCAAACACATAGGCCATGGTGACTCCCTAGATTCATCACCACTACCTGATGACCATAAGGCCAGCCATCCAATGGGCTGCTGGAAGCCCCTGAGTTGGACAGAAAATAAGGAAAGAAAGGAAAATAAAGGAGCATTAGTCACATTTTGTTGTTAAGTTTTAGAAGAAAGGGAAAAATTGAAAAATTTGGAAAATGCGGGGGCCTATCTCAGAATCTAAACCAATAGGTTTGGGTGGGAAAAATATAGGCACTTTGAAGAATATTTCCTACTACATACAAATAGAGTATGTCGTATTTTAAAAGTAGTCGGGGCTTTGGTCTTTGCATTCAGGCAGGATTGGGATCCCAGGGTTCGTCCTTAATGTACGTATTTCCCGCACCCAGGCTTACCTGATTAACTTCATTAATTGTACGTAAACCCGACACTAATAACGTTACCAATTGAGGAAAGGATGTTTCCTTAATTGTCTCCCCAATTAAATATAAACCGGAAAGGAGAGACCTTTCTAATTTTGTCTTACGAAAATGAAAAACACTTACTTACAATCGAAACGGGGCGAGAATACAGATGATTCACTCCCACGCACTGGGGAGAAAAGCAAAATAATGATGTGGGTGTCGGGAGGGGGCTAGTAAAGATAAGTGGCCAGTGGGGCACACGTTATAACAAAAACATATAAATAATACACTAATGAGAGAGAGCCAGCGCACGCGTACTGACGTGCGCTACAGTAAGACGACTGTTGATGGTCCGCGTCGCTCACTCCACTTGGCACTTGCAGGCCTCATTTGGGGATTGACAAAAATGGCAAAAATTGGCGGAAACACACTACAGCAAGTACTCTAATATATATATATTTTTCCAGAATATATATCACAAGTCACTAATAGTGGTGATGATAGTTGAGAAGTGATCCAGGAATATAGCTGCGATCTATGGTTACTTGGGGAGGGGCATGAGCATTTATGCCCCATATAATGCATATTTCAATGGTCCTAATAGCATTTTTCGGAAGTTTCATGCCTATCTCTGCTTTCACACTGCTGTCTATCAGAGGAAGGATGTCAGTGGCGAGCCATGTCACGTGTCGCACAGCCGTACATCACCCCTTCATAACAATCGCAACACTGGCTCGCTAGTTCAAATGGAAGAATGCTGCACCATAGTCACAGAGTCCCGCGTTCGAATCCTGGATGAGCATTATTTTTCGAACAGTGTTTGGCGATGATTACAATGGCAAGACGTTTACCCAATACATGTCATGGCGAGGCTTGGATGGTCCCACATTGGTGGACTGCAGGAGCCTGCATCTTCAATGGACGAGGTCGTCCTTCTTTCAAGGGGGGAATGTCACATGCCACACGGCCGTACATCACCCCTTCATAACAATCGCAACACTGGCTCGGTAGTTCAATCGGAAGAATGCTGCACTATAGTCACAGAGACCGGGGTTCGAATCCCGGTCGAGCATTATTTTTCGAACAGTGTTTGGCGGTGGTTACAATGGCAACGTGTTACCCAATACATGTCAGCCGGATTGTTAAGGAACAGAGTAATTGTGGAATGAGGAACGTTTTTGAATCCCTGTCCCACTTACTACTGGCTGATTGATTATCTTTTCCGGCAATATTGGTTGATCCATATCTTTTATTGCATTTTTGATTCTTTTGTATTTGGATTGCCATAAATTTTGAATCTGCCCTGTAGCATCCAATGAATAGGATAATTTCCCTTGATGTGCAAATGATCTTAAAGAGTTATTGGGCATAAAATGTTCTGGGCATTGGTAATTGCAGCAAATACCGATGGCATGGGTCACTTTGTGCAATAATGAAGCTGTTAATAAATTTGTCCCAGTTATGGTCGATTTCAGGGCCCATTCTTTGAACCAATTATGGACAATAGGTTCCACTTGAATCCAAAGTTCGCTCGTTAATCACTGAGTCAAGTAGTTTTTATAACTCACAAAAGCGCCATGCTGAGACTGCATGACTTCCAATTGATAATTGTTCATATTATAAATTTAACTATGGCTTGTCGGATATCAGCCAATTGTTCTTCGGATAGCAGTAACTTTATGGCAGCCAAAAATTCTTGAAGAGCGTTGATTTGCAGTAAAGTAGGGCCAGGATGCTGATCATACAAATAGGCTAATATAATAATACCAAACCCACGTCCACAGGGACATGTCGCCCTTGCACCAAATCGTATTTGAGAAACAGGACTAGGTAAGTCTTCTCAGGGGATTATTGTTGTTGAGGGTGTATTTGTGGGAAATCTTCATTAAGTCGGTTTTCCCTTGAGATTCCCTTCAGTTAAAGAGGAGCCCGTGTACCTCTTGGGTTAGGGCTAAAAAGGGGATTTAGGTTTACAATCGGGTTCCCTATATTACGTCATTCTAGGAGTGACCCAGTCCATCATTCTGTCATGTGTCCCACAGCCGTACATCACCCCTTCGTAGCAATCGCAACACTGGCTCGGTAGTTCAATCGGAAGAACTCTGCACTATAGTCACAGAGACCCGGGTTCGAATCCCAGTCGAGCATTATTTTTCGAACAGTGTTTGGCAATGGTTACGATGGCAACATGTTTACCCTTTACGTGTCATGGCGAGGCTTGGATTGGTCCCACATTGGTGGGCCGCAGAACCTGCATCTTCAACGGACGAGGTCGTCCTTCTTTCAAGGGTGGAATGTCACGTGTCGCACGGCCGTACATCACCGCTTCGTAGCAATCGCAACACTGGCTCGGTAGTTCAATCGGAAGAACTCTGCACTATAGTCACAGAGACCCGGGTTCGAATCCCGGTCGAGCATTATTTTTCGAACAGTGTTTGGGGATGGTTACAATGGCAAGACGTTTACCCAATACATGTCATGGTGAGGCTTGGATGGTCCCACATTGGTGGACTGCAGGAGCCTGCATCTTCAATGGACGAGGTCGTCCTTCTTTCAAGGGGGAATGTCACGTGTCACACGGCCGTACATCACCCCTTCATAACAATCGCAACACTGGCTCAGTAGTTCAAATGGAAGAATGCTGCACTATAGTCACAGAGACCTGGGTTGGAATCCCGGACGAGCGTTATTTTTCGAACAGTGTTTGGTGATGGTTACGATGGCAACGCGTTTACCCATTACGTGTCAATTCACACTGAATGGGACCAGGGATTGCCACAACTGACCTGGCAGCATTACTCTACAGCAGAACCGCAGGGCAGCACCAAAGTACCCAATATAGCCAGGTCAGGTTCCCGAACTGAAATACCAAACGAGCCACTCACAGTGACACGGCCATATTTTGCTACCAATATGGCGTGGGTTTCTTCCCATCAATGTGATTGTCCTATTTTCCAAATCTTCAATACCAGTTAATGTGACACAAGTTTGCAAGTAGTTATGAATATTATTTATTTGAAATGATGTCTCTGGTACTCAAGGCACATTATCATGAGCTTACTGTAGAATTTCAAACTGTCGATTTACTTGTAGAAATATACCTACAGTAGGAAATATGATTACACAAAATTTTATTTTTAAAGCATCCAGGTAAATTACAAAAACTGAACAATAACCGCCTAAATTATATGCAAATTAAGGGGCGTCGTTGATGGGAAAATATAGCACATCAGAAAAATCGTACGACGATATTAGAGGGATTTTTGGCGAAAACAACAATTATATAAACAAAAAGAAAACATCGAATCGAGAACAAAAAATTTTTTTGGCTATTTTGACGTCATTTGGATGTTGAGGTGGAGGAGAAAAAGTTGACTTACAGTACTCCAAAATTTTTGGAAATGCGCCCAGTTCGATACAGTTCAGAAAATAATCTCCAGGTACACATAATTATGACGTCACTTTGGGGCGGGGGGTGGCGTTATTCATTTTTCAACGAATCAGAATCGTCGGTCGTCGATGATTGGCCGCCGATCAAAGCTACGTTCCGTTGACGTTTTTGTTTCAATTTTTCTCGCCGACGTCCCAGGTCCAGGCCGACGTCGCCGTTTGTCGTCGCCGTTTCCGTCGGACTTGGGTCGTTTTCCGTTGGCGCCGCTGCAGCGTCCGACCGATCGTCGGCGTTTTCCGTCCGCGTCGACGCGCGTTCCGCTTTACAACGGCGCAGTTCTTCGCCTACGCGTTTCAAGTCGTCCTCCAACGATTGGAGCCCGGGCAAAAGGCCGGTCAGATATTTCATCAGCGGCGCCACGATCAACGTCAATTGGGAGCAAGGCACGGAGGGGCTGGCGGCGACCCCAGACATAGAATTTTCGGACGGATTGGGCGCCGTCGCCGACGGATCTTCTTTCATTTTCATAACGTTGTTGATAGCTTCGATGATACGATTGGCTAAAAAAAAATTATACTCAGAATGAAATATAAACTAAACGGTTTCAAAATTTGAAGCAATTTTTCTGCACCATGTTACAAGTTTCCAAAAAAATAAAATTTCTGGGCGAGTGTAAACATTAATTTTTTTCGTTTGGAAAGTGTAAACCAGGTTGTATGATGTGTAAACTACAATTGAATTAATATCGTGAATTTTAAAATTGTCATCATGAAAACGAATTTTTCGATTCATTGTAAATTAAATACATATCGTAATGTGTAAAATTATCGTAAAACGAATTTTTTTCGTAGTTGTAAATTTACACTAAATATCGTTAAGTCTAAACTTCTGAACATTTGATATTCCACGGGATCATTTAATTTCAGTTTGATTTTTATTTTTTTCATAATTATTTTCCGTTTTTTAGTTATTTATTGAATTTATTTAATTTTCTAATTATTTATTCCATTTTAAACATTTAATTTATTTATTTAATTTAGAAATTATTTGATTTTTTAGTACCATTTTTTTATTATTCTGTAATTAATTAATTTAATTTATTTTCAATTATTTCATTTACAATCAAATTGATTAAATTTAATTTGTATTTAATTATGTAACTCTTTTGAATGTAATTTTTTGTTTATTTTCAATTTTTCATTCTATTTATCAAATTTCTCATTTGATTTATTCAATTTTATTTGATTCCTCGAATTTATTTAATCCCTTAAATTTATTTAATTTAATTTGATTTATTCAATTTTTTATTATCAATTTTTTTGTTTATTTTTCAGTATTCAGTCAATCTATGTAAATTCCGTGGAATAATTCAATTTTTTATTACTTGTTTGGTTCTTTATTATTTATTAAATTGTTTACTCTTCTTTTAATTTCGCATTAGTTATTTAAATTTTTATTATTTATTTAATTCTGCTTATTTATTTGATTTTTTATTATTTATTTTATGTTTTATTATTAATTTAATAATTTGTTAATTATTCTATTTCATGAAATTCATTAAATTTTTATTCAATCTACTTAATTTCTATTTCATTATTTTATTTCTTTATTACTTGTTCAGTTTTCGTTAATTATTTAATTTTTTGTTATTTATATAATAACCTGTTAAATATTAATTAAATGTAATTTACTTAACTTTAACCTCATCATTCTATTTGTTTAAATTTAATTTTTTTCAAAATTGAATAAATTAAATAAAATCGAAAAAATAAATTGAAATTGAATTAATTTTTTTTTGTATTTCTTTTTCAGCTCTTATTCAATAAATTTGATTTTTATTTAATTATTTAATCTTTTTAATTGTCAATTTTCTTGTCTATTTTTCAGTATTTATTCAATTTTCACCCGTTTAATCTAATTTTAATTTTTTGATCAATTTCAATTCAATTTTTTTAATCATTTTTTTTACTTTGAACAACGGCCGCCAAGGCCATTTCTTTGGCGTCTTTGTTCATTTTATGACCACTGGGCGCCCAAACGTCGTCCAAAATTTCCGCCAATCGATCGGTCATTTGATCTTCCGGCCAACCGCACATTTCCATCAAAATTCGTTGTTTTTCCGCCAAAGATTTCACTATAGTGTCGTCGCGACGTTTTAATTGTTCTTGAAATTGAAATTTAAAAAAAAATGTAAAATTAAAAATAAAGATTAGAAAAAAAATTCAAAATTTAAAAATTAAAATTTGAAAAAAAAATTTTAATTACAAAATTTCAATTACAAAATTTCAATTACAAAATTTCAATTACAAAATTTCAATTACAAAATTTTAAAGTTTCAAAATTAAAATTTTACCATAAGGCGTCAAAACTGGTTCAGCGTGCTCCAAAACCATGGGTTGACATACCAAAACTTCGTCGGGATTGATCAATCGCGGCTGACTTATAATTTGGATACGTTCGACAGGGAATGCATCTGCGTTGGTGCCTTCGAGGGATCTGGAAAAAATTTTAAATTTAAATTTTTTTTCAAAATTTGATACAAATCTTACTACAGCATGATCACATAATATGATGTGCAGGTACATTTCATGTAGTGCATTGTCCTATAAACCTCTAGTACCTTCCACAATATTGTATAATATTCTTTCATGTTCTACAACATTCCAGAACATTCCATGATTTTCCATGATACTATATAAGCCGTGTTGTTTTGTATATCCATTCATTTATTTATTGTACTATATATATATCTTACAGTATGATCACATAATATGATGTGCAGGTACATTTGATGTAGTGCATTGTACCAGAAGGTTCCGGAACCTTCCACAATATTCTAGATTATTCCATGATTTTCCGTGATAGTATATAAGCAGTGTCGTTTTCTATATTCATTCATTTATTTATTGTACTATGTATATCTTACAGTATGATCACATAATATGATGTGCAGGTACATTTCATGTAGTGCATTTTACCAGAAAGTTCCAGAACCTTCGACAATATTCTAGATTATTCCGTGATTTTCGGTGATAGTATATAAGCTGTGTCGTTCTCTATATTCATTCATTTATTTATTGTACTACTTAGTGCTTGGATATTATATGTTGTGTTAGTTAGCCTTATTAAACTTAGCTATTTACCAGCCAGAATTCCAATTGGATACTTGCCAATTTGGATATTTACCTGTAAAACTTGAATTCAAAAAAGCATTTTTCGTTTAGGGTACCATTTCTTAAAAAAGTGAAACCTAAAAATGACGGGTTTATCAAAATTTGAAACATTTATTTTTTCTGAAACCTGATTTTTGATATTACAAAATTTCTATAAATCGACCATCTTTCAAACCCAAAATTTTTATCTTACAGTTCATTTCATTTTTTACATATCATGTATTGCATTGCCCCAGAAAGTTCTAGTACCTTCCACAATATTCTATGATATTCTCTTACATTATATTCTATCTTATAATATTATATTCTCTTATAATATTCTCTATCTTACAGTACATTTCTTATCTTACAGTATATACGGTATATATATCTTACAGTATGATCTTACATATATATATCTTACAGTATCTTACAGTATATATATCTTACAGTATGATCACATAATATGATGTGCAGGTACATTTCATGTAGTGCATTATACCAGAAAGTTCCGGAACCTTCGACAATATTCTAGATTATTCCGTGATTTTCGGTGATAGTATATAAGCTGTGTCGTTCTCTATATTCATTCATTTATTTATTGTACTACTTAGTGCTTGGATATTATATGTTGTGTTAGTTAGCCTTATTAAACTTAGCTATTTACCAGCCAGAATTCCAATTGGATACTTGCCAATTTGGATATTTACCTGTAAAACTTGAATTCAAAAAAGCATTTTTCGTTTGGGGTACCATTTCTTTAAAAAGTGAAACCTAAAAATGACGGGTTTATGAAAATTTGAAAAATTTTATTTTTTCGGAAACTTGATTTTTGATATTACGAAATTTCTATAAATCGATCATCTTTCAAATCCAAAGTTTCTATCTTACAGTACATTTCATTTTTTTACATTTCATGTATTGCATTGCCCCAGAAAGTTCTAGTACCTTTCACAATATTCTATAACATTCTTTTACATATATATATCTTACAGTATATACAGTATATATATCTTACAGTATCTTACAGTATATATATCTTACAGTATGATCTTACATATATATATCTTACAGTATGATCTTACATATATATATCTTACAGTATATACAGTATATATATCTTACAGTATATATATCTTACAGTATGATCACATAATATGATGTGCAGGTATATTTCATGTAGTGCATTGTACCAGAAAGTTCCAGAACCTTCCACAATATTGTAGATTATTCCCTGATTTTCCGTGATAGTATATAAGCTGTGTCGTTTTTTATATTCATTCATTTATTTATTGTACTATTTAGTGCTTGGATATTATATGTTGTGTTAGTTAGCCTTATTAAACTTAGCTATTTACCAGCCAGAATTCCAATTGGATACTTGCCAATTTGGACATTTACTCTTAAAACTTGAATTCCAAAAAACATTTTTCGTTTAGGGTACCATTTCTTAAAAAACTGAAACCTAAAAACGACGGGTTTATGAAAATATGGAAAATTTATTTTTTCTGAAACTTGATTTTTGATATTACAAAATTTCTATAAATCGATCATCTTTCAAATCCAAAGTTTCTATCTTACAGTTCATTTCATTTTTTACATTTCATGTATTGCATTGCCTCAGAAAGTTCTAGTACCTTCCACAATATTCTATGATATTCTCTCACATTATATTCTATCTTATAATATTATATTCTCTTATAATATTATATTCTCTTATAATATTATATTCTCTTATAATATTCTCTATCTTACAGTACATTTCTTATCTTACAGTATATATGGTATATATATCTTACAGTATGATCTTACATATATATATCTTACAGTATCTTACAGTATATATATCTTACAGTATGATCACATAATATGATGTGCAGGTACATTTCATGTAGTGCATTATACCAGAAAGTTCCGGAACCTTCCACAATATTCTAGATTATTCCGTGATTTTCGGTGATAGTATATAAGCTGTGTCATTCTCTATATTCATTCATTTATTTATTGTACTACTTAGTGCTTGGATATTATATGTTGTGTTAGTTAGCCTTATTAAACTTAGCTATTTACCAGCCAGAATTCCAATTGGATGCTTGCCAATTTGGACATTTACTCTTAAAACTTTAATTCAAAAAAGCATTTTTCGTCTAGGGTACCATTTCAAAAAAAAGTGAAACCTAAAAATGACGGGTTTACCAAAATTGGATAAATCCATTTTTTCAGAAACCAAATTTTTGATGTTATAAAATTTCTATGTACATGTTATAACATAG
This sequence comes from Romanomermis culicivorax, assembly GCA_963922205.1. NCBI lineage: Eukaryota > Metazoa > Nematoda > Enoplea > Mermithida > Mermithidae > Romanomermis > Romanomermis culicivorax. The sequence goes on from CAWUHX010000040.1 coordinate 644,255, forward strand.
TCAGTGGACTATCTACTATGTTATATCATATGCATATGAATATAGCCAGAGAACGTTATAAAATATCTGAACGTTATAGCATAGCCGAGATGTTGGAAAATTTCTGAAAATTTGAAAACTTCTGAAAACTATTAAATATCCAAGCTTTTGTAGAATTTTCGAAAATTTTCTATTTGTAAAATTCAAAATAGCCGCTGAATCGGAAAAAATGTTTAAAATTTGAAAAGCTTCTAAAAATTTTAAAAAATTCTAAAATATGATTAAATTTTCAAAATCTAAATAAATCGCCGAAAATTTTGGCGTGTTTTAAAATTTACGGCTTCAAAACTGATTATTTACACTCTCGGAATTTTGAGTGTAATGTGAAACGATTTTTAGAAAATTAAGTGCAAATCATGGATGCTTGTTCCTTATGAAAGTAAGTATAATTTTCTATTTTTAGGTTTTCGACTCAAGCATATGACTGATGTAAAGTTTAAACATATCTATTACCGATTTTGTTTGTGAACTTTTTGTAAAGTGATCTCGACGACAATTTTTAAACATCTAGATTCAGTTTACACTAAAAACTGCACAAAATTATTTGGGCTGTGAATTTCAATGTTTTGATGCCGATTTTATGCAAGTTTTAGTGTAAATAAGTCGGTTTTTTATTGTTCAGTTTACACCCGAGACGACTGAATTCTTTACTTTACACCCAATTGAAAGTTAAAGTATTGTCGACTTTCAAACTTCTACTCGATTTTGGTGTGAATTCATCCAAATTTCGCTTATATTGTTCAAAAAAAATGTAAAATGTGGAAGTAAATTTTTGGATTCTTATTTGTGTAAACTGAAATTTACGTTTTAATTTTCGTGTAAACTGCAAACGTTAAATTTGCACGTTGTGGAAAAAACAGTGTAAATAAGCACAGTGTAAATTCCTGTGCCTTATCTGGCGCATGCGTACAATATTTTAGACTAATTTTTCTGGGATATAGATACAACCACTTTACAGATAAATTTCCATAAATGAAATTCATACAGTATGAAAAAATATTTTTCGGAATCGCCCAAGATATATTGAGTGTAAACTCGATCAGCTGCTCATATTTTACACTACAGTTTACACAATAGGATTTCAATAATTCGAGAAAATTTTCTACAGTATCTTTTCTCTTTAATGCGCTGATATCGAATTTATCATCCTCTGTAAACTTGATGTTTCAAGTTAAGGTGGATAGGGTCAAAAAGATGTAAAGTGTTACAACCATGTGTGCTATCATTCTTTTTAATTATAAGCACATTACACCGAGCTTAACCAATTACTATTTACACAAACGAAAATAAAGCAGCTTGTAAACTGTATTTCTAGCACTGAAGCTATGAAAATTTTGGTGTAAAAATGTTTGTTCGTATTTTTTTCATTTTACACCTCACACTTTTTGTAAATCCATTCGATTTTCGAACGGCACAAATTTGTGTAATAATATTTTTCGGTGTAACCTGAAATTTTTCCTGGTGAATTTTTTATTGATCTAAACTACAGTAAGACAAAACTGCTTTCGAAAACATGCCTACAGTAAGAAATTTTTCTTACACGACAATTTTTAAAGCTTATATACCAGGTAAACTTATACCAAAATGCGCTTATATTAAATGAAAATTAGGGTAGCTAATTTTTGACGTCATTCCATACAGTAAATTCGATATTCAGGTGGACGGAAAAAATATGAATTACAGTAATCCGAAATTCGAAAAGAGATTAGTTTACAGGTGTAAATTCAGAAAATGAACATTTCGTGCGTTGATGAGCGATTTTTTTAACCTCAAAATCCCGAAAGATTTCGATACTCGGAGCCGAAAAAATTATTACAGTAATAAGGATACAATTTATTTTCTCCCTTGTGTCACGTGCCGACGAATTTCGTCGAACGTCACCTGATTCACGTCGCAATTTTTCGTTATGTTTTGTGTTACAGTAATTCACATCAATTTTGCGTTTCGTTTTTATAATTTTTACATGCAATTTATGTGTGTACTTTTAATGTTTCGTTTCTGTTTCTGTTTATGCACTCTTATTTCCGTTTTGATTTATTATTTTTGATCGCACACCTAGACTACAGTATGTACCCGCTAGTCAAGAATTTCCGTCAGAGATAAGCTCTCCAAGCTCATCGCTGTAATTGGAGCACAACGTGCACCTCTTATCAGTCAAAACTAGCGACGTTTCACAACGTGAAACGACTAGTTTGAAATTCTCACTAGTGACGTTCCTATGTTAAGCACGGACAGTGAAAACTCGCCCCAATGCTTAACGTTGTGAACTGGAAAATGTCTATGTGACCATAGGCATCTTCTGCAGTGATTTCGGCTGCAGAAGTTAGCTTGGGGGAGTGTTAACTCCGCCCAAGGCATACTGTAGTTTATGGAGCCCTTTAAAAGGGCATGTTTTGTCATTTTTGTGTCTTGTCTTCGACTCTTTATTGGGCCTAACTGGTGTTGCGTCTTTTTAGCCTTGCATTTGTGTTTGCCATCGTCGACTTTTATTATATTTTTATATTGTCAACTGCGTTCGCCGCTCGTCGAATAAAAATTACATATTCTCGCCTCCGGCCTCCTTATATGATACCACTACAGTAACCCGACCGTAGGAACCCATCCCCATCGCCGTTAATCGAAGAACCCCGTTGCCCTTGCCGAGGAAACGTCCGTTACCCCCGCCTGCCGATTTGCAGCCGCATTACCCTACGCCGAATCACCCGGATTCCCGTACCCGCTCATTGCCGTCCGTAGAACCCACAGTTTGACCCCCGAACCCGTCGCCCAGCGCCGAGTAGTTTGTGAAGAGGTTTAGTAAGTCTTCTCAGGGGTTATTATTGTAGAGGGTATATTTGTGGGAGTCTCCCCTAAGCTAAATTCCCTTGGAAGTACCCTCAGTTGAGAAAGCCCTCAGACCCTTAAGGTCAGGGCCAATAAGGGGATTTAGGTTAACAATCGGGTCCCCTACAGTAAGCCATTCCACGAATGGCACCGTCCCTCATTCTCAGTGAATGAGGGCTAGGGATTGGCACCCCTGACCCGGCTGCGTTGTCCATTATTCTACAGCATAACCCTAGGACAAGGCCGAGGTACACCGTAGGTTCTCCTGTGGTAGTACCAGCTGGGTTGGGTTCCCGAACTGAAATCATAACAGGAGCCACCCAACGGGGTCACAGCATTTCACTTGCAGTGTCATGGCCGTATTACTTATGGGATACGGTATGGGTTTTCCCATCAATGTGACTGATCACCAATCTACTTAATGTGACATGGCGCCCAAATTCAGTTAATGTGACACTTGACAACTTACGGCCTCAATAGTTTGTTCGATGCAAATAGTATTCCAGTATCCGATAATCAGCATCGATTCTTATACCGTTGTGCTTTCAGTGTACGTATATCGCATGGTAATTCTGCCAATTCAGCATGCATGTATTTGCTGTTGCATAGAACAACGACAGGACTAAAGGTTTACTGTATATTCGATATGATCACGCTAAAATTCGTTTTCAAAAAAATTTTTAGCTCTTTCCTCGCGGCGTTTAGTTTTTGTGCACGGACATTTGTGCCAATTGGCACAAAGGGCCAAAAAAATTTGTGCCAATGGCACAAAAAATATTTTCCAGCCTAAAAACATACTGAAAACTTTTAAAAAGTTTTATGCCAAAAATTTGATAAAAACATAACTAAAGGTTACTTTTGCCGCACTAATTTGCAAAAAAATCGTGTCAACTCCATTTTTTCTTAAGCACGTCAGTGCCATAAGAAAAACTGATGAAGAAAGTAGTTTATACGATTCGGAAAGAAATCAGATGCTGCGAGAATTCAGATATTTTTATACAATTTTTCAGGCATTTTATGTTTTCTTTAATTTTCGGCTACGGATTTCTTCTTAACACCGATGTAAATAAATTAAGGATGTTCATAATGATTTTTCGTGAAAAAACTAGAACGGAAGTCACGAAAAAACTAGAACGGAAGTAAATTTTTGGTTAAAAATTGCGCCAACAAGGTAAATTTTTCTGTTCGAATCAAACATCAAAAAAAAAATTTCGGTTTCCGATCACACTGAATGAACAGTGGAAGTTAACTAATTCATTTTTCAATCATTGACAATCTTAGAGTTTGTTGCGATCATACAAATCTATTATCGAATACAATTCTTTCAGATTCCTGACTCATGACTAATATTACACTTAAGTAATTGACTCGGCGCCAAGCGCCGAGACAATTTTGCGTTTTCAGCCCCTAAAATGACTGAAAATCGAAGTAATTCGGCATTCGACTAGTCAAAAAATTTGTGCCAATTGGCACAAACGCCCAAAATTTTTTGTGCCATTCCAAATTTTTTTGTGCCAGAAACCATGTTTTGGCACAAAAAAAACACTGGAAAGTGGAAAGGGGTCAAATTTTTTTTCTAAATGTGGAAAAATTTTTTTTTCGTCTTGAAATCCTCGTTTTTTTCGCTCAAAAATGCTCTCAGACACTTCATCGCACTGTTTTTGAGCTTTTTCAAGCTTTCCGGTGTTTTTAGAAGCTAATTCATCAAAATTGAAGAAAAAATTGAAATGTTCGACTTAGCCTAATCTACAAGCATTGTTGAACAAATTTTCTAGCAAACTATCCAAGAGCATAATTGACTTGAATTACATGAGAAATCGGTGGTCAAGTCTTCTATGATGACAAGTGAAAGCCAAAAAAAGACGGTAATCTTCCCGGCGCGAAGCGCTGGAAAATATTTTGGGTCAGCGTTTTTTTTTGTGCACGGACATTTGTGCCAATTGGCACAAGAGGCCGAAAAAATTTGTGCCAATGGCACAAAAAAATTTGTTTTACTAGAAACATAACTGAAATTTGCGGAATAGTTTTAGGCGAATAGTTTGATAAAAAGTTAATGTTTAACGCATTAATTTTTGTAAAAATCGTGCCCAACTTATTTTTCAGCTAACCATGTCAGTGAGACAAGAAAAAACTGTGCAACAAAGTTGTTCACGAAAACCCAATGAATGGAATGCTGAGAAAATTTAAATAGCTCTAGAATTGTTCAGGAAGTTCAAATTAATTCAATTTTCGACTACGAATGAGGTAAAGTGGGGTGACTTTGATCAGGGGCGACTTTGATCAGAGTATGACATTTGATAATTATTTGAGATCAGCGGATCAGTTTTCGCTGTGTAGACAACCCCTGCTGAGAGGTTGTCTACACAGCAAAAATGACCTGCAGAATGAAATGATACACAGCAAACAGTTACAAACAGTTATCAAATGCCATACTCTGATCAAAGTCACCCCACTTAACCTTATCTGTGTATGTATACTTGACAACAATATAAGGACTAGAGAAAATTAAGTCGAAAATTGTGTAAATTTTCGATGCAAACATTGTGCCATTATCAACGATATCGGTTTTTCTATTTGAATCAATCAAACTCAAAAAGTAAGAATTCCAGTTTTAAATCCGAATCTGACTGAATTCGCAGAGAATATTCAGAATTTCTTTTAACTCTTTTTCTGTAGTTTCTTTTCACTGTATCTTTTAAAAGGTATTTAAGCATACATGCACGTGGGGGGGGGGGGTTTGACCCCCAGCAGATTTTTATTGACCCCCAGCAGATTCTTGCTGACCCCCGGCAGATTTAACTTTTCCAGCAATGATTGAGAAGATGATGAAGGAAAATGAGCAAGATCGAAAAAAAGTCGTCATAAAAATGGAAATGACGTTGTAGTTTGACAATTTTTCTAAACAAATCATACTTGATTCCAAAAAAGTAACATGGAAACTTTAAAAAGTGCTGTCTAATCAAATAGTTTCACATATCTGACTAATATAGGTTGAAGAATATGCTGCTTGGATGTTAGAAGACATTCTGAGACCTTTCTTTTCATTATCAAGAATGAAAAAAATTTTTGTATTCCACCCCCTGTCCTGGCTGACCTCCCGCAGAATTTCTATGCTGTGCATGTATATGTATTTAAGAGAAATTAATTTTGATGCTTTTTTAAAGGGGCGTAAACGTAAGCGCGTCACCGCCTGTCGTCCTTTGTTCTTACAATTTTTTTGCGTTTGATTACTAATTTATGTTCGTGTTACTTATATTTTTCTATGACATTTGTTTTAACATTTCGTAAGTTCTAAATAAATTATTATTATTATTATCAGTCTTGACAGCCTATAAAGTTTGCTGCAACAATACTAGTACACTGTTCGAAGAGAAATCGTTCGCTTTCGGGTCAAATATACGAATAGGAAATATTATATCCATCGACTCGGCGCGAAGCGCCGAAAAATTTTTTGAATTTTCAGCCCCTAAAACGAGTAAAAATCAAGGAAATTTAATGTTTGACCAGCCAAAATTTTTGTGCCAATTGGCACAAAGACTCAAAATTTTTTGTGCCATTCCAAATTTTTTTGTGCCAAAATCCATGTTTTGGCACAAAAAAAACCCACCGTTTTGGGTATATTGACCTGGGATGTTGGAAAATCAATTTTCCGAACATTTATTTCAATAATTAGATTCCAATTTTGTGTTCAAAAGTCGTAATTTCTAGAATTTTAATTGAAAATTTTTAAAATCTGTAATTTATTTGTAAACTCTCATGAACTTGGTCGAAAATATATGAGTAAGAAGAGTATAAATTTCCGAAAGATATTTCCATGAAGCTTTTGAATTGATTTTTTGTTAGCAAAGAAATAATCGCATCATAAAGCATAGAGACTTGACGTATTGATCTTTGTCAAAAGCAAAAAATGCTAATCTTCATTAAATATTATGATAAAATATTGAAGATTGCCAATTAAAACATGAGATAATACGTCTAAGATGATGAAAACTATTATAGATTAAGTGATAAATGAAGGTAGACATGATAAAAGCCGCGCCTGAGCTAATTAATGAATATTGATTATTATTAAAGTTATAACCGGCGCGAAGCGCCGGAAAATTTTGAGATTTGGACCTCCTAAAATGTACCAAAATGCATCTTTTCAATATGAAAACCCAAAATTTTTCTTTCACATTTGTGGAAAGATCTCAAAAATTTTTTCCACATTCCAGATTTTTTTCCACATTATAGTGCAAATGTGGAAAAAAACAGTGCTTTTGAGCCAAATTTTTCATAAGAAGTCAACGTTCACTTACGCATTAATTTTTTGTAGAAATCGTGCCAAACCTATTATTTAGCTAACCATATCAGTGAGATAAGACAACTGTGCAAGTAGTTCACGACGACTCGAAGAAGAAGAAAGAAGAAGAAAAAATTTATTTTTCGAGCGAAGAGAAAAAAAAACAAAAACACATGTTAGTATGGAAAAAGAAATACAACAAACATCGAGATTGAAAATTTATAAAATTTAAAATGAAGAAATTCGAAACTTAATTTGAACAAATTTGAAAAATTTTGAAATTTTAAAATTGAAAATTGAAAAAAATTAAAAGTTGAAAAATTTGAAATTGAAAAAAAATTTAGAACTAAAAAAACTCAAAATTTTAAAAATTTAAAATTTATTTGAAAAATTTAAAATTTCAAATTTCAAATTATGAGTTAAAAATTTTAAAATTTATAATTGAAAAAATAGAAATTTGAAATTAGCAAACTTTAAAATTTTAAAATTAAAAAATTCAAAATTTAAAAATTAAAATAAAAAAACATTTAAAATAAAAAATTTAAAATTTGAAAATTTAAACTTAAAAATTATAAAATTCATGATTATAAAATTTTAAAATTTATAATTATAACATTTTAAGATTTCAAATAAACAAAGTTCAAAAAATTGAAATTAAAAGTTAAAAAAAATTAATTGAGGGGGAATTAAAACATGGCAAATAAACAAAAACGATAACAAAATGATGTAAACACATGTATGTAAACATGTGCAATGTAGATGCAAACAAAAAAATAATCAATATAATGTACAAGATCAATAAAATGTATAAAATCTACTGTCTTGTTGTCTTTATATATACAACTTACTCATCTCAATATCTAATCTTACTGTAGAATATTTGTAATGTAATCTTCCCAATCCTTGAATTCAGGCATGCTAAGGACAACTTTACCTGGTCTTTTCCTTTCCTGATCCTTATCGAGTCAGGAGCTAGATTAAGGATCAGGATTACTGATTAATATATGTCGGCCTTAACATTGTTGTATTACAATGATATTTATAATATTGTCTCTACACGCCCCCACATTAGTGCAAATCTCAGCAGTGTAAACCTTCCCTGTATATTACACATTGAATAAATAATTTAATTGTTTTTATCGTATCGATTAATGCATACTTTTGTAATGCTATCGATATGTATCACAGAAATAATACCACATATCATCATCTTCTTCCAATCAAGATTAATCGATCCACTATAGGCATGAACGTCCACTGTAAACGAGTATAAGCAGTGCTGGAAAAAAATATAATATAATATATTGCAAACGTATCCGAAATAAATCTAACCGCATAGTCTGACTGGAGTCCCATTCAATTTGTAGTTTATGGTTAACTTTACCGATTATCGTCAAGTTTATCATTTTACTCAAAACTGCAGTCAATCGATCTGATTACTATATTCTCACAACTCGAGTCCATTTAGCCATTTTCTGTGTTTTTGACGTGATGGACTCGAGTCCATTTAGCCATTTTGTGGGTTTTGGCTAGATGGACTCGAGTCTATTTAGCCATTTTGTGAGTTTTGGCTAGATGGACTCGAGTCTATTTAGCCATTTCGTGGATTTTGCCTAAATAGACTCGGGTCCATCTAGCCACTGCCCGGATCTTATCCTATATAAGAACAATGTAAAGACTAATGAAAATAAAGTCGAAAATTATGTAAATTTTCGGTCGGAACAATGTACCATAACCAACAATATCGAAATTTCTATTAGTATAGATCAAGCTCGTATTGGGGGCTGGAAATGCAAAAAATTTTCGGCGCTCCGTGGACAGAAAGTAAAGTAGGAATTTCAGTTTTAAATCCGAATGTGACTGAATGAACAGAGAATATCCAGAATTTATTCCCATTCATCATTGATTGACAGCCTATAAACTTTGCTGCAACGATGCTGATACACTGTTCGAAGCATACCTGTAAGAGCTCCGACCAGTTGGGGGGGGGGGGGTAAATCTGAAATTTGGGGGGGTCGAAAAAAGTCGAAATTTTTCCCAAAAAAGGTCAAAAAACATACACTTTTTTGCAAATTTTTTTAATTTTTCCAAAACTGGGGGGGTTGGGTATATGGTTGGCCAAGTTGGGGGGGAGTCCCCCCCTAGTACAGGTATGGTTTGAAGAGAACTTGTTCACGCTCGGCTTAACGTCAAATACGTAGATAATATTTATTTATTGACTCGGTGCCCAGCGCCGAAAATTTTTCGGCCCCTAAATCGTGTGAAAATCAAGGAAATTTATTATTTGAACAGCCAAAAATTTTGTGCCAATTGGCACAAACGCTCAAATTTCTTTGTGCCATTCCAAATTTTTTTGTGCCAAAAACCATGTTTCGGCCCAAAAAAACACTGTTTTCACGAAAAAAAGCAATATGAAATTTGAGCCATTTTGAATTGAAATATCGAGGGTTCAATTTTGTGATTCGCCTCAATCGCCGTTTTTATTACGAAAATAAATCTAAACTTAACTTCGTAAAAACCTGATCGGAGAATTTACGGCTCTAAAAATGGTTTTTTGAGCTTCAAATCGTCAAAGTGAAGCATTTTAAATCGTAAAAATGATTTGAGAAAGATGGGTGAAAAATTCTCGGATTATTACCTCTGAGGGAATTTGGGGGTCCATCGAACCGAAATTTGGCAAGAAATTTGATAGAGAGGCCAAAATTTTTTGGCCGTTGGGGTGGTAATGTATAATAGTATTTGGGTGGGGGATTCCGTAAGTTGCGGGCAGTTCACCCTTTCCAACTACACGTGTATTCCGTCATTCAGGGAGAAATTGGGCGCTCAGGAACATAGTGAATGGCAATGCTTTTTTGGGCTGAATTATCGCAATTTTCGTTGAAAGTAGCGAGTGGGGTTATTCCGGACAGTGGGGTAATTTCGGATGAAACTTTTTTTCGCGTTCGCAGGTTCATATCTTTTAAAATATTGACTTACCATGAATAAATTTTTTTTCTGCGAAAGTGTGTTCTTTTTCACAAATAATGCACTTAAATTTATTGGTTTTATGCGTTGTTTCATTTTCAGCATGTTGATTTTCATGAAAGAATTTTTTTCAGAAATTTTAGGTGGTGTCAAAAATTTTCTCGTATATCGGTACTGTAACAGTTCATGAAGTGATTTTTCGTTTTTAAACTACCAATATATCGAACTAAATAACATCAAAATATGTTTGGGTTTTATTGAGTTTTGATAAAGTAATGATTTTTTAAATGTCAAAATTTCATTTTTGCAAAATGTGGGGGTAATTTTGGACAGGCTGTCCGAAATTACCCCACTATAATATATACATAATTTAGTGTTATTGGATCATTTTTTAATATGCCTCGCAACTATAAATGAAAAAGGCCTGATCCAGTGAGCAATGATACAATAAAAAATGCCATTCAAGCAGTAGAAGATAGCATGAGTATCCAAGAAGCAGCAGATGCTTATGGTAATATACTACAAAAGATGGAAACTTGATTAAGTTAGATATATTTTCATATTATATTCAGGAATTTCTAAGTCAACTTTACACGATAAGTACAAAAGCAATCATTCAAATAAAGTTGGGCGCCCGACCATACATGTAATTGGGGTGGGGAAGTGCTATGGGAACCCCCCCCCCCCCCCCAGAAATCGTCGACCATATGGCTAGCCATTGGGCGACCCCCCCCCCCCAGGATTTTCCAATCCTATGGCTAGCCATGGTAGCCCTAGGGCACCCATAGTTTTAGTCGGAAAAATACTGAAAAATGTCATTTTTTCCATGAAAAATGTCAATTTTTGAACAAAAAATGGTCAAAAAGGTCAATTTTCTCGGCGCTTCGCGCCATAAGTACATATTTTACCATTTTTTAGACAAAAATTATTACTTTTTAAACCGTTTTTCGGACATTTTTCATGGAAAAAATCGATTTTTTTTCCTTCAGGGACCCCTCCCCCCAAAATTTTGAGAATTACTGACCCCCAGCCCCAAAAAGTGCTCCAACCCCCCCAGACCTCGGAGCTTCGTTACGTGTATGCCCCCGAGGGTCTTCACTCAGGAAGAAGAATTGGCTTTCGTTGATGTCGTGATCAAAGTAGCAGAATGGGGTTTTCCATTGTCCATTTTAGACTTGAAGCACATCGTCAAAGGCTATTTGGATAGAGCAGGCAGAGAAGTTGAGAATTTTGTTGAAAATAAACCGGGAAAAAATGGTGCTTATCTTTCTTGAAACGTCATGAAAATGCATTGTTGCGAAGATTTGCCAACAATATCAAGAGATCCAGAGCGCTGGTTAGTGTCCAAGAGATGGAAAAGTATTTCGGACATTTGAAAACATCGTTGGAAGGAGCGTTGCCTTAAAACATCTTCAATTATGATGAAACCAATTTAACCAACGATCCGAAGAAATTAAAAGTAATTGCAAAAAAAGGCACAAAATACGTCCACTGTATCATGAATACATCAAAGGCATCAATTTCGGTTATGTTTTGTGGTTCTGGGAGCGGCGTTTTGTTGCCCCCATACGTCGTATAACAGGCGCAAAATATGTACAATTAATCTTTTGTGTGACGTGTGTTTATGCAATAAATTTTTTAAAAATTGCCAAATGTCCGAAATTTGCCCTTACAATGGGTTAAATGTAGTCAAAAACGAATAAAAAGCAGATTTGCTATGTAAAATACCCCTCTGTCCGAAAATACCCCACTTGGCGGGTAACTTCGGACACACAGGTTTTTTTTAAAAAACACATGGATGCACATGGTGTGCATCCATGTGGCTTTTTATACATGAAATATAGCTGGCGACCGGACTTTTGAAAGAATATATATCGTTTTTCATCCACAGGTTCAAAACTTATATCACTTCAAACTTTGAAATTGTCCGAAATTACCCCATTTTACGGTACCTAGAATTGGGGTTTTTGAAGGTCCCTTGCGTGTCTTCATCCTTAGGTGTTGTGATTTTTTGGTTTTTCAGTGGTTTTTCATCGATCAAGTATGCGAATTTGGCCAGTATTCGCTTCGAAACCCAATAATTTCGTCTATAATTTTCGTCGTTTAGTGCATAAACCAGTTTTAAATTGGGAAACAGGGGTAAATTCAAGTCGTATTTCAAGAAAGAACAACTAATATTTCCATCCTTTTTTCCCTTTTTCCACTTTTCCAGATCGTCAAATTCGCGCCAACCGATTCCAAAACAATCGAAAATTATTGGCACGAAAAAATTTCTAAACCTGTAGAAAAAGTGAGATTTTTTTCCTCGTATTTTTATTATTGTAAAAAGTTTACATTTTTTGCTTCTTTTTCTGTAGGAAAATGCCCCCAAAAAGTATATCCTCTCCATGTTCCCTTATCCGAGCGGAAATTTGCATATGGGCCACGTTAGAGTATATACCATAGCCGATTGTATAGCGCGATATTTCTCTTTGAAAGGTTTCGAGGTAAATATATGTAGAATTATATCCGGTACTCGAATCCGGAACAAGACCATACATGTAACGGGGCCCTGAGGTCTCGGGGGGAGGGGATCGGGCCACTTTTTTCAGGCCGGGGGTCAGTAATTCCCCAAATTGACATTTTGACCATTTTTTGTTCAAAAATTGAAAAATTTTTGAATTATTACTGAGAGAAAATTCCTGAAAAATCGTCACTTTTTAAGTTAAATAATACATGTAATTGTGGGGGGACAAGGGCTATGGGAACCCCCCCCCCCAGAAATCGTCGATCATATAGCTAGCCATTGGGCGACCGCCCCCCCCAGGATTTTCCAATCCAATGGCTAGCCATATGGTAGCTCTAGTGACCCCCATACTTTTGGTCATACAAATACTGAAAAATGTCAATTTTTTGATAAAAATGCCAATTTTTGAACAAAAAATGGTCAAAAATGTGGATTTTCTTTGCGCTTCGCGCCACAAGCATACATGTAATTGGGGGGAAGTCCTATGAGAACCCCCCCCCCCAGAAATCGTCGACCATATGGCTAGCCATTGGGCGACCGCTTCCCAGGATTTTCCAATCCAATGGCTAGCCAGCTCTAGTGACCCCCATACTTTCGATCCGAAAAATACTGAAAAAAGTCCATTTTTTCATGAAAAATGTCAATTTTTGAACAAAAATGGTCAAAAACATTGATTTTCTCGGCACTTCGCGCCATAAATACATTTTTTATCATTTTTTAGACAAAAATTACTATTTTTTGAATCATTTTTCGGACTTTTTTCGTAAAAAATCAAAATTTTTTTTCTTTAGAGACCCCTCCTCTCAAAATTTTGGGAATTAATGACCCCCGGCCCCAAAAAAGTCGCCCACTCCCCCCCCCAGACCTCGGGGCCCCGTTACATGTATGAGTTAAAATTGTCATTTTGGAACAAAAAACCGCCAGAAATGTCCATTTTCCAAAGTAAAAATAGTCGTTTATGAATCAAAAGTGCCAAAAAGGTCGATTTGTTAAATTTGAAATGGCTATTTTCCGACTTAAAGGGTCGATAAGGTTGGAAAATTGATGAAAAGTTTTACATTTTTAGAGTGAAAATTGTCATTTATGAATCGAAAAGTATCATAAATGTCCAATTTTTCAACATAATATAGCCATTTAAAACTAAAAATAATCAATTTTGCATTTAAAGGCTCGGAAATTGCAATTTTTATGCCGAAAATGATTATTCCCGAGGGAAAATTCGTGAAAAATTTTCCACTTTTCGAAACGAAGTGGTTATTTTTGAACAAGAAACCACAAAAAATGCCAATTTTTTGCAATAAAAATTTCAAGAACCAAAAACTACCAAAATGTCAATCTTTCTGATAGAAAATAATCATTTTTGTAAGTGAAAAATGTCTATTTTTTCGAACAAAAAATGATTTTTGCATTTAAAGGGTCAAAAATGTTAATTTATCCGGTAAAAATAATCATCGCCGACGGAAAATTGGTGAAAAATGTCGATTTTTTTCATAGGAAATTGTCTTTTTTCCTATAAAATAGTCAAAAATGTCAATTTTTCCAAAAAGCAAAAACAGTGAAAAATACTCAGTTTTTAAAGTAACAATAGTCATTTTTACACTTGAAGAACCACAAATGTCATTGTTTTGCGGAAAATGTTCAATTTTAGCATGCATCAAAATAATTGAAAATGTCAATTTTCTGTAGAAAATTGTAATTTTTGTAGGAAAACCAGTGAAAGTGTCTATTTTTTAGGTAAACTTTGTCGTTTTTGCACTTAGAGGCTCGAAAATGTCAATTTTTCTGCTATAAATAGTTATTCCTGAGAGGAAATCAGGGGAAAAGGTCAATTTCTTCGTTGAAATTATCATTTTTGCATTAAAAATATTGATTTTGCTAGAGGAAATTATTATTTTTGGAGTAAAAAGGTCAAAAATGTCAATTTTTTCGTAGAAAATTGTTATTTTTGCATTAAAATAATAAAAAATGTCAATTTTTGTTTGAACATGGTCGTTATTATACGGAAACAAACAGTGAAAAATGTCAATGTCTTGTGCAAAAAATTGTCAGTTTTACATTTAAAGGGTCAAAATGTTAATTTTTCTACTGAAAATAGTCATTTTAGAGGGGTATAATTGATGAAAAATGTCATTTTTCTGCTGAAAATAGTCATTCTTTATACAAAATTGGTCAAAAATGTCAACCTTTTTGATATAAAATTTTCATTTTTGCGTTACAATTATCATAAATGTCATTTTTTCTGTGTAAAACAGTCATTTTTCAGAAAAAAAAAATAAGAAAAATGTCCATTTTTCAGGTAAATTTTGTTAATTTTACCCTGAAAAAGTCGAAAGTGTCAATTTTTCTGCTATAAATAGTCATTACTGAGAGAAAATTGCTGAAAAATGTCCAATTTTTTACCACAGAAAATTGTCATTTTTGCATCAAAGTAGTCGAAAGGTTGAATTTTTTCGTAGAAAATGATCATTTTTGTAGGAAAAACCGTGAAAATGTCTATTTTTCGGGGTAAAAATCGTCATTTTCAGAATGAAAAAAAAGGATATGAATTTTTCTACTGAGAGAAAATTGGATGAAAATTGAAAATTTTTTCGTAGAAAATGGTCATTTTTGCATGAAAAAAAATCAAAAATGTCAATTTTGCTGTAGAAAATGTTTTTTTGAAGGAAAAAAATTGTGAAGAATGTCCATTTGTATGTAGTGGAAATGATCAAAAATGCCAATTTTTGTGTTGGAAATGGTCATTTTTGAAGGAAAAAATGCCAAAAATCTCTAAAAATGGTGTTTTTGAAAAAAAATGAGAAAAAATATTTTCAGGTTCTTCAACCTATGGGCTGGGACGCTTTCGGTTTACCGGCCGAAAACGCCGCTTTAGAAAGGAAAATCGACCCTAAAGATTGGACGACACAGTAAAATTTTTGTTTTTTAAGATTTTTCACAATTCAAAAACTGCCTGTTTTTTTTATTTCTATTTTTTTATGTATTTTTCAGGTTCAATTTAAATTTTATTTCTATATTTTATATATTTTTCAGATTTAATTTTTATTTTTTCAATATTTTTTTATTTTATCTTTTCATATATTTTTGTATTTTTCAAAATTTTCAGCTTTCTATTTTTTTTCTTTTTTAGAAATATTGAAACCATGCGACAACAACTTAAACAACTGGGATGCGCTTTTAATTGGGAAAAAGTGAATTTTTTAGATCTTGAAAATTAAAAAAAATTTTTTTTGTTATTTTTAGGAATTGTCAACCTGCGACCCTATCTACTATAAATGGACCCAATGGATTTTCGTACAATTATTTAAACAAGGCTTGGCTTATAAGAAAAAAGTTTGAATTTTTTTCTTTTTCTGTTGTTGTTTTTTTGTCTATTTTTGTTGTTTTTTCGTTTTTCTCTTTTTTTTGTTGCATTTCTCTCTTCTTCTATTGTTTTTTTCCTTTTTCGTTATTTTTTGTACCTTTTCGTTTTTTGCATTTTTCCGTTTTTTGTTGTTTTTTCTTTGTTAATTTTCTTTTTATTGGTTTTATCGTTTTTCTGTTTTTTTCTCAGCATTTCGCTTATTATTTTCTTGCTTTTTCTCTCTTTTTCTTTTATTGTTCCTTTTTTGTATTTTTTCGTTTTTTTGCTGTTTTTTATCGTTGTTTCTGTTGTCTTTTTGTTTTTTGTTCCTTTTTTCCTTTTTTTGTTTTCCCTATAATTTTAGTTTTTTCTCTTTTTGTTGTTTATTGTTTTTCCATTTATATTTTCTCTTTTTCCTGTCTTCCGTTTTTTCCATTTATTTTTTCTCTTTTTCCTGTCTTCTGTTTTTTCCATCTTTTTCGTTTTTCGTGTTGTTTTTTTCTTTTTTTCCTTTATTGTTATTTTTTCTCTGTTCATTTCGTTTTTATTTGTTTTTTTCGTTTCGTTGTTGTTTCTTGTTGCTTTTCCTTTTTTTGTTGGGTTTTTCTGTGACTCTGTCTCCTTTTTTCGTATCTTTATTGTTTTTCTCTTTTTTTGTTTTTTTGTTAATTTTTTTCCGTGTTTTAATTTTTTAAAATTGGTTTTTCCTTTTTTTGTTTTTTTTCTGTTGCTTTTTCTCTTTCTTTTGGTTTTTTCTTTTCCTTTTGTTTTTTTTTTGTTGTTTTCTCATTTTTCGTTTTATTCATTTTTGTTTTCTCGTTGTTTTTTATCTTTCTTAGTTTTTTTTCTGTTGTTTTTTCTCCTTTTTCATTTTATTCGTTTTTTGTTCTTTTTTTCTGGTTTTGTTCTCTATTTTGTAGTTTTTTCTCTTTTTCTGTTTTTTTATTCTTATTCTTTTTGGTTTTTTTTGTCTTTTTGTGTTGCTTTTTTACTGTATTCGTTTTTTTCTGTTTTTCTCTTTTTTGGTTTTTCTCTTTTTTATTTTTCCTTTTCTTGGCTTTTTTTCGTTTTTTTCATAACAAATTTTTTTCTGCTTTCAGAGCTTCGTTTATTGGGATCCGGTCGATAAAACTGTTTTGGCTTTAGAACAAATCGATAACGACGGTAAATCTTGGCGTTCGGGAGCCAAAGCTGAACGTAAACTTTTAAATCAGTGGTATATTAAAACGACCAAATTTACAAAGGTATTGGAAAAATTTGAAATTTAATTTTTTATTTTTAAATTTAAACCCTTTTTTAATTTTAAATTTTGAATTTTTTAATTTATATTTTAAATTTTTTGAAAATTTGAATTTTTTAATTTTAATTTTAAATTTTTAAAAAATTTAAATTTTAAATTTTTAAAAAATTTAAATTTTCAAACTCTTTAAGGCTCTATACGACAATATAGAAAATTTAAAAGATTGGAAAGGCGTAGCCTCCATACAAAAAGATTGGCTGGGCGATTGTAAATTTTACAAATTTTCCCTGGAAATTTACGTACAAATATTTTCATTTTTGAAATTTTTGAACTAAATTAATTTTTTTGTTGCAAATTTAAGGACGAAAATTTGAAAAAAATCGACGATAATTTTTTGGAAATAGAATTAGGAAATCCCCAAGATTTGGCTCGCGGTAAATTTATTCTAATTTCGCCTAACGACGATTTGGCGAAAATTTTTTCCGATTTACGGCGAAAATTTAATGATCGTAAGTTTTTTTTTCAATAGAATAATCAAATTTTTTTCCTTCTTTTTTTTGTGCGAAAAACGGTCAAAACTGTCAATTTTTGCGTAGATAGTTTGTCATTTTTGGGAAAATGGTCGAGAAAATGGCAATTTTTAAACAAAAAGCAGTCAAAAATGTCAATATTATGCTTAAAAAATTGTAATTTTCGAAGAAAGAGATCAAAAAATGGTAATTTCTTCCAACGAAAATAGCTTAAAATATCAGTTTGTGTCTGAAAAATTTTGTAATTTTTCAACAAAAAATCAAGAAAATGATCAACATTGTCAATTTTTGGTTAGAGAAATTGTAGATTTTGAACAAAAAATCATCGAAAATGTGGAACTTTGGTCCAAAAAATAATAAATTCTGAACAAACAAAAAAAGATTTTTGGCTAGAAAACTGGTCTTTTTTAGTCGAAAATGTCATTTTGTGAAAGAAAATGGTCATTTTTCCAATAAAAATAATAAAAAATATCAATTTTTCTCTTGAAAATGATCATTTTTGTTTAAAAAAAGATTAACAAAATTGTCATTTTTGAAGAAAAATGGACAAAAGTTTCAATTTTACCCGTGGAAAATGGTCATTTTTGAAGAAAAACGGTATAGAAAATTGTAATTTTTGAACGATAAGCGGTCGAAAATGTCAATGTTCGGCTAAAAAATTGTCACTTTTGTGAAAAAGGTCAACAGAATGGTCATTTTTGAACAAAAAAAATGGTCAAAAATATCAAATTTTGGTCAACAAAACGGTAAATTTCGAACAAAAATGGTCGATTTTTGCATACGAAACTGGTCATTTTTGAGGCAAAAATCGAGAAAATGGTAGTTTTCAAACAAAAAAAAATGGAAAATTTCAATTTTTGAGTGGGAAAAGATCATTTTTTCGAGCGAAAATTTCGAACTTGCTAGAAAATAGTAGATTTTGAAGGAAAAAACAGTCGAAAATGTCAACTTTTTCGATTAAAAAAATGATAATTTTTGGAAAAAAGCCAAGAAAATAATTCCTGGCCTACAAAACGATACAAAATGGGAATTTTTTCCGGGAAAGGGATGTTTTCAAACGAAAAAAATGGTCAGGAATGTCAATTTTTACTTAGAAAATAATCATTTTTGAAGGAAACGGCCCTGAAAATCCTAACTTTTTGAACAAACATCCATCAAAAATATCAATTGGTTAGTAGGAAAGAGTCATTTTTAAAACAAAAAATGGTTAAAAATGCCAATTTTCGGCTAGAAAATGGTCATTTTTGGTGAAAACGGCCCTGAAAATTCCAACATTTTAAACAAAAAACCATCAAAAATATAAATTTTTTAGTAGGCAGGAGTCATTTTTTAAACAAAAAATGGTCCAAAATGTCAATTTTTGGCTAGAAAATGATCATTTTTGGAGAAAACGGCTCTGAAAATCGTTAATTTTTGAATAAAAACGATAAAAATAACTATTTTTTGGTAGGAAAAGATCATATTTTCAACAAAATACGGTCGAAAATGTCACTTTTCGGCTAGAAAATGATCATTTTTGAAGAAAACGGCCATGAAAATTCTAATATTTTGAGGAAAAACGATCGAAAATATCAAAATTTCGGCAGAAAAACGTCATTTTCGACGAGAAAACGCTCGAGAAAATAGTCATTTGTGAAGAAAAATATAATCAAAAATGTCAATTTTTTAGGCAAAAAATGATTTTTGAGAAAAAAATTCAAGGAAATGTTAATTTTTAAACAAAAATGGTCAAAAATGTCATTTTTTGTTGAAAATTCAAGCTCTTATACGAAAATTACTGTTTTTTCAGATTTTGTTCCTAGTTTTTGGTTTAGAAGTAAAAAAATGATTGAAAATATCAATTTTTGCCGAAAATCCGCGTTTTTTTAAACAGAAAATTACTGTTTTTTCAGATTTTTTTGTACTTTTTGTTTTAAAAGTCAAAAAATGATAATTTTAGACCAAAAAACGATCGACAGTGTCAATTTTTTTAGCAACAAATGGTCGAAAGTGTCAATTTTCGCGGCAAAAAAGATTATTTTTGAGAAGAAAGTCAAGAAAATGATAATTTTTTGAACAGAAATGGTCAAAAATGTCAATTTTTTGTCGAAAATACCAGCTTTTTTTACACAAAATTACTGTTTTTTCTACTTTCTGGTTTGAAATTCAAAAAATGATAATTTTTGACCAAAAAACGATCGAAAATGTCAATTTTTCAAAAAAAAAATGGTTTAGAATATCAATTTTTTGTTATTTTTGTCGGAAATTCCAGCTTTTCCTACACAAAATTACTGTTTTTTCAGATTTTATTATATTTTCTTGGTTAAAAGTTAAAAATGATAAAACGATTCAATTTTTTTGTCAGTTTTTTTACGCAAAATTACCGTTTTTTTCTGATTTTTCCGTATTTTTTGTGAAAATCTAATTTTTTTATTTGCAAGACGACGGATTAAAAATTATGGTCAAAAATCCGATAACCGACCGTATGATGCCGGTTTTGATTGTCGATACTAAATCGGAAAAATATGCAAATTTGTACGAAGAATATCAAACTTGTAAATTAGGTATGCAAATTTTTTTTTTTGGTTTACTATAGTTTTTGTTTTTTGAAACCATAATTTTTCAGCTGTTCCGACCCAAAATGACGTGGAAAAAGCGCTGGAAATGGAAGCTTTTGGCGAAAATGTAAATCTTTTTTTTTGTATTTTTCGAAAAAATTTTTCGTCTAAATTTTTTCGTTTTTTATTTTTTTTAATTTTTTCAATTTTTTTGCATTTTTTGCATTTTTTAGTCAAATTCCGAAAATTTGCCACATATCGACGCCGAATTTGTAATATCTAAAGCTCGAGTAATTAATTTTTTTTGCAAATTTACAAAAATTTTACAAAAAAATTTTTTTGTTGTCAAGGTAAATGGTTTCGGGGGTCATATGGGCAGCCATAGGCTCAAAGATTGGTGCGTTTCGAGGCAAAGGTATTGGGGTACGCCCATTCCTATTATTCATTGTCCGGATTGCGGTGTAAGAATCGTTGGAATTCTTTTGTGTAAATTTTGATATTCAGAGTACAGCTTTAAATTTTTCGAACTATACTTTTTCTAGATTTTTGTAAACTTTACATTTGTTGTGAACTTCACATTTTCCTGTAGGTTTTTGTGAAATTTACATTTTTTGCAAACTTTAGATTTTTCTTAAATTTTTCTTTAAACTGACAAATTTCTCAACACTAGAATACAGCTGTAAATTTTTTCACACTTGAATTTTTGTCGATTTTTGTAAAGTTTACATTTTCTGTAGGCTTTACATTTTCTCTAAACTTTACATGTTTTGTAAAGTTGATACTTTAAACTTTACATTTTTCGTAAATTTTTTCAAATTCACGAATTTCCTAGCTCTAGAATACAGTTGCAAATTTTTACAAAGTAGGATTTTTGTCGTTTTGTGTTAAGTTAACTTTAAAAAAACTAAATTTTTGGTTAATTTCTTCAAAAGTTTACAATTTTTTTGTAAAATTTATATTCTTCCTATGAGGCTTAAATTTTTGTAGATTTTAATAAACTGAATTTTTGTAGATTTTTGTGAACTGAATTTTTTGTAGATTTTTGTAAACTGAATTTTTGTACATTTCTGTAAACTTCAATTTTTTTAAACTCCTCATTTCCTTGTAAGTTTTTTAAAATAACAGATTTTTAAAATTTGAGACAAAGGTTAAATTTTTGTAAACTTGAATTTTTGTAGACTTTACATTGTTTTGTAGATTTTTATAGATTGACAAATTTCTGAAAATTAAGCTGCAGATGTAAATTTTGCCAAACTTGATTTTTTGTGGAAATTGGAAACTACATTTTCAAACAAAATTGAAATTTTCTTGTAAATTTAAATTCGTTCTCTTTGCAGGTGTTTTGTAAACCTAACTTTTTTGTAAACTGAATTTCTGTAGGTTTTTTTTGTCAACTTTACAGTTTTTAAACTACATTGTTTTGTAAATTTTTTTAGACTCTTCAGTGTTTTGTAAACTCTACATTTTTTTTGAAAACTTTACATTTTTTGCGAATTTCTGTTGAAAACTTCAGTTTTCTGTAAATTTTACATTTTTCGTAAACTTCGAATTTTCGTAGATTTTTGTAAACTTTCCATTTTCTTGAACTTTAAATTTTTGTAATTTATTCTAAATTCTAAAGTGTTTTTTTGTAAACTTTACATTTTTTGTAATTTTTTTAAATAGACAAATTTCTGAACATTGAGATACAAATGTAAATTTTTGCGAAGTTGAATTTTTGAAGATTTTCGTGAACTGAAATTTGGTAACTTTTTGTAAACTTTACATTTTTTCAGAAATCGGATTGTTTTGTAAATCTTTTTAAAGCTTCGCAGTATTTTGTAAACTTTACATTTTTCCTTCTAGATTATTGTAAACTCTGCATTTTTTGAAAACTTTACATTTTTTTGTATGTATAGTTTAAAACTTTGCATTTTTATTGTAAATTTTGTTTCTTAAAGTTTACACTTTCGTCAAAAATGCACAAATTTTCTCTATTTTCGTCGTTTTTCATGCAAAAAAATCAAATTTTTTGATCCAAAATTTGGTATATATTTACCAAAAATTTGTAAACATGAAATATTTTCCTACTGTAGTGTAAAGTAGAGAAGTATATGGGGTAGCATCTTTTGAAAATATCGGATCCGGGTCCAAAGTTCCAAGAATATCGGATCCGGGTTCAAAGTTCCAAGAATATCGGATCCGGGCCCAAAGTTCCAAAGATATCGGATCCGGGTCCGGGTCCAAAGTTCCAAGAGTATTGAATCCGGGTTCGGATCCAAAGTTTCAAGAATATCGGATCCGGGTCCAAAGTTCCAGGAATATTGGACCCGGGTCCGAGTTCAAAGTTCCAAGAATATCGGGTCCGAGTCCAAAGTTCCAAGAATATCGGATCCGGGTTCAAAGTTCCAAGAATATCGGATCCGGGCCCAAAGTTCCAAAGATATCGCATCCGGGTCCGGGTCCAAAGTTCCAAGAATATCGAATCCGGGTCCGGATCCAAAGTTTCAAGAATATCGGGTCCGAGTCCAAGGTTTCAAGAATACTGGATCCGGATCCGAAATCTCAAAAATATCGGATCCGGGATGGGTCTAATGTTTCAAGTAATATCGGATCCGTTTCCGAGTCCAATGTTTCAAGAATATCGGATCCGGGTCCAATGTTTCGAGAATATCGGCTCGGGGTTCAAAGTTCCAAAAATATTGGACCCGGGTCGAAATTTTTGATTATATCGGATCCGGGTCACAAGTTTCAAGAATATCGGATCCGCTTCCGAGTCCAAAGTTCCAAGAATATCGGACCCGGGTCCGGATCCAAAATTTCAATAATATCGGATCCGGGTTCGGATTCCAACAACATAGTCGGGTAATTTCGGGTCCGGAATCTGGATACCCGATATACATCTCTAGTGTAAAGATCAAATTTTTCGCAGGAAGTCGCCGTCCCAGAATCCGATTTACCCGTTTTATTACCCGACGTAGAAAAAAACGTCGACGGAAAAACGGCGGCGGAAAAAAATCCGTCGGCTGATCAAGGAGACGTCGGCGTTTCGTCGCCGTTATCGCGATTCCAGAATTGGAAACGTTGCACGTGTCCGAAATGCGGTAGATTGGACGGTGAACGGGAAACCGATACTTTGGACACATTTTTCGATTCTAGTTTTTATTTTTTACGTTTTTTGGACGCCAAAAATCACCAAAAATTGTGCGATATTGAAAAAATCGAACATTTTATGCCCGTCGACGTTTACGTCGGCGGCAGGGAGCACGGTAATTTTGTAGTTTTTGTAAAAAAAATTTTTTTAAATTTTTTTTACCTGTTTATTTTCAATATTTTTTAATTTTTTCGTTTTTCCTTTTTTTGTCATTTTTTTATTTTCTTCTTTTTGTTTTCTTTATTTTTTGTTACTTTTGTCCGATTTTCTTTTTTTATGAAACTTGTTTTGTAAAGGACATTTTTTTAAAGAATTTAAATTTAGATCGTTCAATTTTTGTTCTTTTATTTCTTTCTTTGTTGTGTTTCATTTTTTGGGTGTTTTTATTTTTCTGTTTCTTTTTTTTCAAACTGCATATTTTTCTTTTTTCGGCTGCCTATGGTAAAGGCTATTTTGTGATTACAAATTTTCAATTTTTTAATTTTTTTCTTTTTTTATTTGTTTTTTAAATTTTCTTTGATTATCTTTTTTTACCAAATTTGTTTTGTTTTCTTTTTTTGTTGTATATTCTCAGCTTCAAAATTTTGTAGCAAATTTGAACTTCGATATTTTAATTTTTTTGTTTTGTTGTTTTATTTCTTTTTTTATATTGCTGTTCGTATTTGTGTTTCGAAATGGTTGAAAAAAGTTTGTTTTTTTTTTGTTTTCTTTTTTTGTTTGTTGTATCTGTTTTTCAAATTTTTTTTTTGTTTTTTTTCAATTTTTTGTAAAACTATAACATTTTTTGATTGTTTTATTTATGTATTGTCTTTTTTTGTTTTCGTTGTTGTATTCGCTTCTAAAATTTTCATTTTTCTCTTTTTTATTTTAAAATTTGATATTTTTGCTTTTTTGAATATATTCTAATTCCATTTTTTCCAATTTAAAAAAATGTTTAATTTTGTTTTCTTCACTCTTTAGTTTTTTTTTGTTTTCTTGATTGTTTTTGAAATTCTTATTTTTTCCGTCTCTTCTTTTAAACTTTACATTTCATTTTTTCTTCTTTTTTTGTTTCTTTTTTTTAATTTTTTAAATTTTAGTTATGTTTAAGTTTCTTTCTTTATGACATTGTTCTGTTCCTTTTTTTAACATAATTTTATTAACAAATTTTTGGAAAAATTTAGATTTCGATACTTTATTTATTGTTGTTTATTTTTTTGTTTTTCCGAAATTTATATTTTTTGTTTCCTTTTTTTGTTTTTGAAATTTTTTTTCTGTTCCTTTTTCAAGTTTGATATTTTTTTTTGGTATATTCTTACTTTGTTTCCTCGAGTTTTTGTACAAAAAATTTAAATTTCAGTTTATTAATTTTTGTAAAAAATTTAAATTTGTTTTCACTTTTTCTTTTTTCCTTTATTTTTTATGTTTGGTTTTCGTTCTTTCTATTTTTGTCTTTTCTTAGTCTGTTATTAGAATTTTTTCAAATTCAGATTTCGATTTTTTTTTCTTTTTTTTGTATTGTTTGTTTTTAGTTCCTTTGTAAAAATTTTAATTTCGATTTTTGTTTGTTTTTTATTTCTTTTTTTGAGTGTGCAGTATTTTTTGTTGAAATTTGTATTTTTTAAGCGTTTTTTTTTAATTTGTTTGTTTGAAGTTTCTTATAGGACAGTTTGAATATTTGTTTTTTTTGTATATTTCTTTTTGTTTTCTGATTTCTTTGTTTTTTGTATTATTCTTTGTTTTTTCTGTAAACTTTTTTTGTTTCTTGATTTTTCTTTCACTTTTTTGTATATTTCTTCATGTTTTCAGTATATTTTTTTGCGGATATTTTTTCGTTTTTTTGATTTTGATTTTTTTTGTTTTTCGATTATTTCTGTATATTTTTTTGTTTTTTTTTGATTTTCTTGTTTTTTGTATATTTCTTTTTGTTTTTCGATTTCTTTGTTTTTTGTATTATTCTTTGTTTTTGACTTTTTTGTTTTTTTCTTTAAACTTTTTTGTTTCTTGATTTTTCTTTTACTTGTTTGTATATTTCTTTATGTTTTCAGTATATTTTTTTGTTTTTTAGTTTTCTTGTTTTTTAGTTTTCTTGTTTTTTAGTTTTCTTGTTTTTTGTATATTTCTTTTTGTTTTATGATTCTCCTTTTGTTTTTTTTTTGTATATTTCGTTTTGTTTTTTGTTTTTTATATTTGTTTGCTTTTTTGTATATATTTTTGTTTCTTGATTTTTCTCGTTTTGTATATTTCTTTCTGTTTTTTTGTATATTTCTGTTTTTTTTGTTTTATTTGAATATTTATATTATTTTTTCTATTTTTTCTTATTTATGAGATTTCATCATTTTTAGAAGCTTTAAACAAGAAAAATTGTTTTTCAGCCACTTTACACCTCTATTACGCCCGTTTTATGAGCCATTTTTTGAAAAGTTTAAATTTATGCCCCGTCGACGAACCATTCCGGCGTCTTTTGCCCCAAGGCGTGGTCATGGCGCCGGCCTATTGCCTAAAATCTAGCGGTCAATATATAGGCGAAGATCGCGTTCGGAAAAATGAAAGTATATACCTACAGTAAACTTTGATGTAAGGTGCGAAATAGGAATTTTTTCAACTTGCGAATCAAATACATTTTTTCTAGAAGGAATTTTGGTCTATACAGTAACCGGTATACAGTAAACTGTGATGTAAAGTGTAAAATATTCTTTTTTTGTACTTGCGAATCAAATGCACTTTTTTGTAGGAGGAATTTTGGTCGATACAGTAACCGGTATACGGTAAACTTTGGTGTAAAGTGTAAAATGGGATTTTTCCGTACTTGAAAATCAAATTCTTTTTGTAGAGGAAATTTGCGTCGATACAATAACCGGTATATACTAAACTTGGTGTAAATTGTAAAATGGAAATTTATTTGTACTTGCGGATCAAATGCCCTTTTTTTGTATCAGGAATTTCGGTCGATACAGTAAACTTTAGTTTAAAGTGTAAAATGGAAATTTTTTGAATTTTCGATTCAAATGCACCTTCTTTGTAGAGTGGATTATGGTCGATACAGTAACCGGTATACAGTAAACTATGGTGTAAAGTGTAGAATGGAATTTTTTGAACTTGCGAATCAAATGTGCTTTTTTGTAGAAGGAATTTCGGTCGATATGTTAATCGGTATACAGTAAATTATGGTGTAAAGTGTTGAATAAGAATTTTTTGTACTTGCGAATCAAATGCACCTTTTTTAGGGGGAATTTCGGTCGATACAGTAACCGGTATACGGTAAACTTTGGTGTAAAGTGTAAAATGGGATTTTTCCGTACTTGCGAATCAAATTCTTTTTGTAGAGGAAATTTGGGTCGATACAGTAACCGTTATACAGTAAACTTTGGTGTAAAGTGTGAAATGGTCATTTTTTTGTACTTGCGAATCAAATGCATTTTTTGTATCAGGAATTATGGTCGATACAGTAAACTTTAGTTTAAAGTGTAAAATGGCAATTTTTTGAATTTTCGAATCAAATGCACCTTTTTTGTAGAGTGGATTATGGTCGATACAGTAACCGGTATACAGTAAACTATGGTGTAAAGTGTAGAATAAGAATTTTTTGTACTTGCGAATCAAATAAACCTTTTTGTAGAAGGATTTTCGGTCGATACAGTAACCAGTGTTCAGTAAACTATGGTGTAAAGTGTAGAATAAGAATTTTTTGTACTTGCGAATCAAATGCACCTTTTTTTAGGGGGTATTTTGGTCGATACAGTAACCGGTATACGGTAAACTTTGGTGTAAAGTTTAAAATGGGATTTTTCCGTACTTGCGAATCAAATTCTTTTTGTAGAGGAAATTTGGGTCGATACAGTAACCGTTATACAGTAAACTTTGGTGTAAAGTGTGAAATGGTCATTTTTTTGTACTTGCGAATCAAATGCATTTTTTGTATCAGGAATTATGGTCGATACAGTAAACTTTAGTTTAAAGTGTAAAATGGCAATTTTTTGAATTTTCGAATCAAATGCACCTTTTTTGTAGAGTGGATTATGGTCGATACAGTAACCGGTATACAGTAAACTTCGGTGTAAAGTGTAGAATGGGATTTTTTTGAACTTGCGAATCGAATGTACTTTTTTGTAGAAGGAATTTCGGCCGATATGTTAATCGGTATACAGTAAACTTTGGTGTAAAGTGTAGAATAACAATTTTTTGTACTTGCGAATCAAATAAACCTTTTTGTAGAAGGATTTTCGGTCGATACAGTAACCAGTGTTCAGTAAACTATGGTGTAAAGTGTAGAATAAGAATTTTTTGTACTTGCGAATCAAATGCACCTTTTTTAGGGGGAATTTTGGTCGATACAGTAACCGGTATACGGTAAACTTTGGTGTAAAGTGTAAAATGGGATTTTTCCGTACTTGCGAATCAAATTCTTTTTGTAGAGGAAATTCGGGTCGATACAGTAACCGTTATACAGTAAACTTTGGTGTAAAGTGTGAAATGGTCATTTTTTTGTACTTGCGAATCAAATGCATTTTTTGTATCAGGAATTTCGGTCGATACAGTAAACTTTAGTTTAAAGCGTAAAATAGCAATTTTTTGAATTTTCGAATCAAATGCACCTTTTTTGTAGAGTGGATTATGGTCGATACAGTAACCGGTATACAGTAAACTTTGGTGTAAAGTGTAGAATGGGATTTTTTTGAACTTGCGAGTTAAATGTACTTTTTTGTAGAAGGAATTTCGGTCGATATGTTAATCGGTATACAGTAAACTTTGGTGTAAAGTGTAGAATAAGAATTTTTTGTACTTGCGAATCAAATGCACCTTTTTTTAGGGGGAATTTTGGTCGATACAGTAACCGGTATACGGTAAACTTTGGTGTAAAGTGTAAAATGGGATTTTTCCGTACTTGCGAATTAAATTCTTTTTGTAGAGGAAATTTGGGTCGATACAGTAACCGTTATACAGTAAACTTTGGTGTAAAGTGTAAAGTGGGAATTTATTTGTACTTGCAGATCGAATGCACTTTTTTGTATCAGGAATTGTGGTCGATACAGTAACCGTTTAAAGTGTAAAATGGTACCATTCTTTTGAATTTTCGAATCAAATGCACTTTTTTGTAGAAAGAATTTCAGTCGATACAGTAACCGGTATAGGGTACACTTTGGTGTAAAGTGTAAAATGTATTTTTTTGTACCTGCGAATCAACTTTTTTCTAGAAGGAATTTTGGTCGATACAGTAACCGGCGACGAGGTGGAGAAAAAAAAGGAAAAAATGAGCAAGTCGCGTTACAATGGCGTCGATCCGCGGAGCGTTTTAGATCAATACGGTTGCGATATTAGTCGACTTTTGATGATAGGTTTCGTTTCGCCGCAAGCTCATAGAGTTTGGCAAGTTGAAGGAGGTAAAAAAATTTTAAAAAAATGAAAAAAATTCAAAAAAATTAAAAAAATCTTAAAATTGACAAAGTTTAAAAAAATTCGAAAGTTTAAAAAATATTCAAAATTTAAAAAAGTTAATCGGAAGATATACAAAAAAATTGAAAAAAATAAAAAAACAGAAAAAATACTCTATAAAATTTTATTTTTTGGTATAGTTTTTAACATCGAAACTTTTTTGGTTCGTATTTTTTTCAGGAAAAAAATCAAAAAAATATTTGCAAACAAAAACAAATAGTAGGAAAAACAAATTGAAATTTTCTTCTCTTCTTGTCACTTTTTTCTTCATTTAATTTTCTATTCTAGTTCATTATTTCTAGTTTTTCTTTTTTCTTTTCCCTTTTCTTTTTTTTCTTCTTTCTTTTCATCTCTTCCTTTTTTCATTTCATTTTTTCTAGTTTTTGCTTTTTTCTGTTTTTCTTTCCGTTTTTTCTTTTCGTGTTTTTCTTTTATTTTTTCTTGTTTTTGTTTTCTCCCTCTCTTTCTACATTTCATCTTTTATTTTTAATCCATTTGTTATGTATATTTTTTGTTTTTTCTCCTTTTGTTTTTTTTCTTTTTTTTCTCCTTCTTCTATTTCATTTTTTTATTTTAATTAATTTTTTCTGTTTTTTCTTTCTTCTCTTTTTTGCTATATTTTTTTATTTTATCATTCTGATCCATTTTTTATTCATTATTTATCTGTTCTCTGTCTTCATTTCTTTTTTGCTCATTTTTTTCTCTTTGTTTCTTCATTTTATTTTTTCGTTTGTTCATTTTAATTCATGTTTTCTGTATTCTTTTTTTCTCTGTTTTCTTTTTTTCTTTTCCTTCTTTCTTACAGTTTTTCTCACTTCTTTGTTTTTTCTTTTTTTAGTCCGTTTCGTTTTATTTTGTTTTTTTTTATTTTCATTATTTTTTATATTTTTTCTCTTTTCCGTTTTTTTCTTTTTTCTTTTTTTCTTTCTTGCTCCATTTCATTTTTTCAATTTTAGTTTTTTTCTCATATTCTTTTTCTGTTTTTTTCTTTTTTTTTGTTTTTTCTGTTGTTTTTTCTTATTTCTGTATTTTCCTAGTTTTCTTTTTTTTCTTCTGTCTTACTTCTTATTTCATTATTCAATATTTCCTTTTCATTTATTTGATTTTTGCATTCTAATTCAATTTTTCTAATTTTTTGCTCTTTTTCATTTTTTCTTTCCATTTTTTCTCTTTTTCCTTAATTTTTCGGTTTTTCTTATCTTTTTATCAAATTTTTCTATTGTAAACTGTACTAATTTGGATTGTTTCACAATGAAACAATATTTGGAGAAGATCAAATATAGAAATAAAGGAAGGAAAGAGAAAGAATAAACAAAAAACATGTCAAAAAATGGAGAAAATTTTTTCATTTGTTCAACAAAGACAGCAAAAAAAGAGAAAAAAGAAACGGAGAAAGAAACATAGAGGAAAGAATGAAAGAGAAAACGAAAAGAAAAAAGAGAAAAAATGGCAGAAAGAAAGAGAAAAAGAAACAAGGTGAAAATTAAGAAAAACTCGAAAGAAAAAATATAAGATTAAAGGAAAAAGAAAAGGAAAAAAGACTAGAAAAAATTAATTAAAATGGAAAAATGAAAAAAATGAATTTTAGAAAGAAATTAAGGAGAAAAATGAAAGGAAAAACGAAAAAAAAAGAAAAAAAGAATTAACAAACAAAATACATACAAAAAAAATTTTGATTTTTTTCATATTCTAGGTCCCAAATGCATACAACGTTGGATAAATCGAATAATGTATTTGGTGCAAAATTACGTGGAACAACGTGCTAAAAGTGTAAATTCGACGACGCCTTTCGACGAAAATCACCCTATAGAAATAACGTTACGGGATCAATATAATTTAAGCGTTCAAAAAGTTAGTCGAAATATGCTTCTTTTTGCTAAACTTTTATTTACACCTAATAATTTCCAATTTGTGTAAAGAATTTCTTAATTACCCAACCGGATTTTCTGATGTAGTGTAAAGAGGCTCTATTTTATACGGAATGATTTTTTAATTTGGTGTAAAGAAGTTCTTATTTACACAAAACGATTTTCTAATGTAATGGAGAGAAGCTCTATTTTACACAAAACGATTTTTCTTACGTGGTGTAAAGAAGCTCTATTTCATGCAGAATGATTTTTTTATTCGGTGTAAAGAAGTTCTTATTTACACGAAAGGATTTTCTGATGTGGTGTAAAGAAGTTCTTATTTACACAAAAGAATTTTCTAATGTGGTGTAAAGAAGTTATTATTTACACAAAGGACTTTCTTATGTAGTGTAAAGAAGTTCTTGGTTACGTGCAACTATTTTCTAATGTAGTGTAAACAAGTTATATTCTACAGAAAATGATTTTTTGTAGTGTAAGGAAGTTCTTATCAACGCAAAATGATTTTCTAATGTACTGTAAAGAAGTTCTCATTCACACAAAAAGATTTACTAATGTAGTGTAAACAAGTTCTTTTTTAAACCAAGTAATTTTCCTATGTAGTGTAAACAAGTTCTTTTTTACACCAAATAATTTTCCTATGTAATGTAAAGAGGTTCATATTTATGCATAAAGATTTTATTATGCAGTGTAAAAAAGTTCTTATTTACACATGATGATTTGCCTCTGTAGTGTAAAGGAGTTCTTTTTTGACAATCAATTTTCCAATGGAGTGTAAACAAGTTCTCATTTACAGAAAATGATTTCTTAACGTAGTGTAAACAAGTTCTTTTTTACACCAAGTAATTTTCCTATGTAGTGTAAACAAGTTCTTTTTTACACCAAGTAATTTTCCTATGTAGTGTAAACAAGTTCTTTTTTACACCAAATAATTTTCCTATGTAGTGTAAAGAGGTTCATATTTATGCATAAAGATTTTATGATGCAGTGTAAAAAAGTTCTTATTTACACACGATGATTTGCCTCTGTAGTGTAAAGGAGTTCTTTTTTGACAATCAATTTTCCAATGGAGTGTAAACAAGTTCTCATTTACACAAAATGATTTCTTAACGTAGTGTAAAAAAGTTCTTATTTACATATGATGATTTTCTAATGTAGTGTGAAGAAATTCTCATTTACACAGAAGGATTTACCAATGTAATGTAAACAAGTTATATTTTACAAAAAATAATTTTTTTAGTGTAAAGAAGCTCTTATCAACGCAACATGATTTTCTAATGTGTTGTAAAGAAGATCTTTTTATATAAAACAATTTTCCTTTGTAGTGTAAAGAAGTTCTTATTTACACAGGAGAATTTTATGATGCAGTGTAAAGAAGTTCTTATTTACACACGATGATTTTTTTGTGTAGCGTAAAGAAGTTCTTATTTTCACCTAACGATTTTCTACTACAGTGTCAAGAAGTTCTTATTTACAGAAAAAGATTTTCTGATGTTGTGTAAAGAAGGTATTTTTTACACCAAATAATTTTCTCATCTAGTGTAAAGAAGTTCTTATCTATACGGAAGAATTTTCATATGTAGTGTAAAGAGGTTCATATGTAGTGTAAACTGTAGAGATGTTCATATTTACACATAAAGATTTCCTGATGAGTGTAAAAAAGTTCTTATTTACACAAGATGATTTTCCTGTGTAATGTAAAGAGGTTCTTTTTTGACAGATGATTTTCTAATGGAGTGTAAACAAGTTCTCATTTACACAAAATGATTTCTTAATGTATTGTAAAGAAGTTTTTATTTACACATAATGATTTTCTGATGTAGTGTAAAGATCTGTTTTACACATAATGATTTTCTAATGTAGTGTAAAGAAGATCCTATTTTACACGGAATTATTTCTTAGTGTAATGTAAAGAAGTTTTTACTTAAGCATAATGATTATCTTATTTAGTGTAAAAAGTTCTATTTTACACTAAATGATTTTCCAATGCAGTGTAAAGAAATTCTGATTTCCGTTCAATTTTATACGTGATGATCAAAACATTTGACAAAAGCATGTAAATTTTTATTTCTTATTGTAAAGAGAATTGTAAAGTGTAAAAAAAAACTTCTTATTCACATTCTCATTTTAAATTTGAAAGAGTTTGTAAATTTTGAATTTCTGTTGTAAAGAAAATTGCGAAGTGTAAAGAACTTTTTATTTACATTCGGAAAGGTTAGTAAATTTCGATTTTTTCCGTTTTAAGCGATTTTTTGAAATTTTCTTTTTCTTATTAGTTTTTTCTAAAGTTTACAATGACAATTTTTTTACAAAAATTATTAGTTTTGATGTATCATTTTCTACTTTACAATTTCAGGTTGGCTTCCACAACGAAATGACATTTTTGCTCAATACGACGTTCAACGAACTCATCGTTTTAACTAGCGCTTTAAGGGTGAGGCGATTTTTGAGTGTAAAGTTCCTTTTCTCCTTTACACAAATCCAAAAATGCTTATTTAATCAAATTATGCAAATTTTACTTTACAACGTAGTTTTAATTGTTGAAAATTCGCGCCTCGTGTCTATTTTGGTTATATTTTCTCGTTTACAAATCCAAAAATGCTCATTTAATCAAAATTATGCAAATTCTACCTTACAACGTAGTTTTAATTGTTGAAATTCGCCATTCTTGTCTTTTTTTGTTATATTTTCTTGTTTACACAAATTTAGAAATGCTCATTTTACATGAAAATATATTTTACTTTACAACGTAGTTTTAATTGTTGAAAATTCGCCATTCTTGTCTTTTTTGGTCATATTTTCTCGTTTACACAAATCCAAAAATGCTCATTTAATCAAAATTATGCAAATTCTACTTTACAAACGTATTTTTAATTGTTGAAATTCGCCATTCTTGTCTTTTTTTGTTATATTTTCTTGTTTACACAAATTCAGAAATGCTCATTTTACATCAAAATTATGCAAATTTTACTTTGCAACGTAGTTTTAATTGTTGAAAATTAACCATTCTTGTCTTTTTTGGTCATATTTTCTCGTTTACACAAATCCAAAAATGCTCATTTAATCAAAATTGTGCAAATTCTACTTTACAACCTAGTTTTAATTGTTGAAAATTCACCATTCTTGTCTTTTTTGGTCATATTTTCTCGTTTACACAAATCCAAAAATGCTCATTTAATCAAAATTATGCAAATTCTACTTTACAACCTAGTTTTAATTGTTGAAAATTCACCATTCTTGTCTTTTTTGGTCATATTTTCTCGTTTACACAAATTCAGAAATGCTCATTTTACATCAAAATTATGCAAATTTTACTTTGCAACCTAGTTTTAATTGTTGAAAATTAACCATTCTTGTCTTTTTTGGTTATATTTTCTCGTTTACACAAATCCAAAAATGCTCATTTTACATCAGAATAATGCAAATTTTACTTTACAACGTAGTTTTAATTTTTGAAATTCGCGATTGTTGTCTTTTTTTGTTATATTTTCTCGTTTACACAAATCCAAAAATGCTCATTTTACATCAGAATAATGCAAATTCTACTTTACAACGTATTTTTAATTGTTGAAATTCGCGATTGTTGTCTTTTTTTGTTATATTTTCTCGTTTACACAAATTCAGAAATTTTCATTTTACATCAAAATTATGCAAATTTTACTTTACAACGTAATTTTTATTGAAAAACTTAAAACTTGTGTACTCAAGTTAATGGCATTAATTTTTTCTAGCGGCAACCGTTGGATGTTTACGGTAGAAGCGCGCAATTCGAACGTTGTTTACACGCCTTGATCGTCATGTCTTACCCGCTTATTCCGCATTTGGCGGCCGAATTTTTCGCCGCTTTTAAATTAGCCGAATCGATTAATAAAGTTTACACCGATGATGTAAAGTTAACATTTTGATATTATTTTTGTAAAAACAATATATATATACCAATGCGTAAGTGTAAAGTGATGTTTTTGATATTTACAACAATGATGTAAACATGACATCTTGATACCTTTTTGGGTCAAAACAATAAATGTAGTGTAATGTCTTTTTTGGTTTACAACAATGATGCAAAGTTAACATTTGGATAACTTTTGTTGGTAAAATTATCATATAACAATGCTCGTGTAAAGCCACGTCTTCTGTTGTTTACAACAACGATGTAAACGTGACATCTTGATACCTTTTTAGGTCCAAAACAATAAGTGTGATGTAATGTCTTGTTGTTTACAACAATGATGAAAAAATAACATTCTAATAATTTTTTTCGGAATGTAATATATACAGACTAATGCCTGAATGTAAAGTAATGTTTTAGTTGTTTACAACAATGATGTAAAGATGACATTTTAATGTTTATTTGGTTAGAAGTAATATACACTAATGCCCAAGTGTAAAGTTATATTTTTTGTTGTTTACTACAATAACATAAATATGGAATTTTGATATACTTTCCTGGCTCTAAGTAAAATATACTAATGCCTAAGTGTAAAGTAATCTTTTTGTTGTTTACAATGATAATGTAAATATGACATTTTGATATATTATTTTTGCTCAAAATAATACATTCTAATGCCAAAGTGTAGCGTAATTTTTTGCTTAGACAATGATGTAAAGATGAAAT
The DNA here is from genome assembly GCA_963922205.1 of Romanomermis culicivorax. Taxonomy (NCBI): domain Eukaryota; kingdom Metazoa; phylum Nematoda; class Enoplea; order Mermithida; family Mermithidae; genus Romanomermis; species Romanomermis culicivorax. The sequence goes on from CAWUHX010000040.1 coordinate 679,541, forward strand.
TTGGATAAATTCTCGAGTCAAAGACTGACGCCTAAATGTAAAGCAATTTTTTCTTGTTTACAACAATGATGTAAAGACGGCACTTTGATCCTTTTTTGGGTCAAATACTTATACCAAAGTGTAATGTAATTTTTTGTCTTTTTTACAACAATGATGTAAAGATGATATTCCGATTCTTTGTTTGGGTCGAAAGCTAATGTCTGAGTGTAAAGTAATGAATTTTTCTGTTTACAAAAATGGTTTAAGGATGACATTTTGATATTTTCCGATAAAAGATAGTATACACCAATGTCCAAGTGTAAAGTAATGTTTTTTGTGATGTAAACTTGACATTTCGCTGCTTCTTTGATACAGAATTATATATGTTATCGCCTAAGTGTAAAGTGGTTGCTTTACAACAATGGTGTAAAGTTTACATTTTGATATGATTTTTGTTTCGAAATAATATTTACTAATGCCTTAATGTAAAGCAATGTTTCTCGCTTTACAACAACGATGTAAATTAACATGTTGACGCTATTTTTTTTATCAAAAGTCTAAAATAATGTTTTTTTCAGGATTCGAATATTTGGGATCAAAAATGGCCGGAAATTGATGATGACGCCAAAGTTAAACTAGTTTTTGTGGTAAGATTTAACGGAAATTTCCACCGAAATCATGAATTTTTGCATTGTCCAATTTTTTCAGTTTTTTGTTGCTATTTTTTAATTTTTAACTCATTTTTTTATTTCTTCGCCTAGTTTTCGTTTTTATTAGTTTTTCAAATCGATTTTTAATTAGTTTTTTAGTTCAAATTTTAGTTTTTTGAATTTTTTCTTTTTGTTTTTTTTTTTTGATGTTGTTTCTCCAATTTTAATTGTTTTGTTTTTCAACTTTAGTTTTCCGTTCTGGTTTTTACATTTTTTCTCTATTTGCATTTTTCTTTTTTTCACTTCTTTTCTTAATTTTTACTTTTTTTCGTTTTTCTCTCTCGTTGTTTAGTTTTTTGTTTTTATTGTTACATGGTTGATAATTTTTCGTTTCATGTTTTGTTATTAGCGTTGGTTTATTTTGCTGCTTTAATTATTTTTCTTGTAGGTTGATTGATAGTTTTTGTTTTGTTGATGTAGTTTTTAGTTGGGTTTTCGGCTTTTTTGTTTTTTTTTTCAAATTGTTTGTATTTTTTCTTTTCAATTTCTTTTTTTAATTTTTTTCGAAAATAGGTTTTATACTGTATCAGTTTTATACTATATTAGTTTTTAACTAGCCTTTTAGTTAGCTGTTTATTCAATTTTTAGTTCTTTTTCTTTTTTGTTTTTGTCAGTTTTTTGGTTTTTTACTTATTGTTTCTAGTTTTTGATTGTTAGTGTTTATTTTTGTTACTTTCTTCATAATTTTTTGTGTTTGTAGTTGTTAATTTTACTTTTTATTTTTTGTTTTTTGATAGTTTCAATTTTTCGCTTAGTTTTCTAGTTTTTATTTTAACATACTTTTGTACTGTTGATATATTTTTTTGTTGTTTATCGTTTTTTAGTGTTTTCTTTAGTTTTTTCCTCAATTTAGGTTTTAGTCAAGTTTACAGTTTTTGTTGTTATTTACTTCTTAGCTTTATATATTTTTGTTTGTTTCTTTAATTTAGCTGCATTTTTTGCTGTTTTCTTGTTAGTTTCTTCTAGTTTTGTTTGGGTTTTTTCTCCATTTTTCCAGATTTTTGTTTTCGAATACTTTATTCCTTGTTTCTTAGTTTTTGTTGTTTTTTGGTTTTATTGTTTGGTGATTGTTTAGTTTTTCTGATTTTCTCGCTTTTGTAGTTCTTAAGTTTTTTTTGAGTTTATAGTTACGTTGTTTTTTAGTATTGCTCATTTTAATTTTTTTCTACATATTTTTGTTTTTTCGATAATTTTTTATTCCTTCTAGATTCCATTTTACTAGGTTCTTTGGTTTTTTAGTCCCTTTTTGCTATTTTATTTCTTTGGTTTTTCTTAATTTTTTAGATTTTCTGTTCTACAATATCTTTTTGTTTGTTTGTTATATTTGTTGTTTTTTCGTTTTATTGTTTGGTTAATGTTTAGTTTGCTGTTTTTCTTGCTTTTGTAGTTTCTAAGTTTTTTACTTATATTCAAGTGTTTTTTGATTTAGTTTATTTTTATTTTTTCTATATATTTTTGTTTTTTAATAATTTTTCATCTTTTTTTTAGTTCTGATTTTTTTTCTTGTTTTGGTTTTTTTTCTATTCTTATTTCCTTATTATTTTTCTATACTTATTTTCTTTATTCTCTCAGATTATTTTGTTTTCCAATAGTTTTTCATGTTTATTAGTTTTTGTTGTTTTTTCATTTTATTGTTTCATTAATGTTTGGCTTTTCCGTTTTTTTGCGCTTCTGTTGTTCCTCAGTTTTTTTCAGTTTTTTTCAGTTTTTTAGTCAACTTTTTTTTGTTTTTTAATTTTGTTCATTTTCATTGTTTTCTACATTTTTTTCCTTTTTTAGTTTCTATTTTTCTTTATTTTCTATTTTTTTTGTTTTTTCCTTTAGGATCAAGACAACGAATTTATCGATTATTGTTCGATAGAAAGAAATCAAATCGATAAAATGACCCCCCACGAAGCTTACGATTTGGCTAAACGTAGCGCCGATTTTCGCAAATTTCGAAGGACGCATGAAATTTCCGACTTTTATTTGAAACCTATAGGCGATAATTTAGGTCTATCATTAAATTTTAATGCTAGACCGCTACCGGACAGGGAAAGTGGCGGAAATGGACGAAATTTTGATGACGATGATGAGGAAGAAGATGAAGAAGAATCGGATTCCGGCAAAGGGAAAAATCGATACAAAAAACAAAAAGCGAAAAATAAAAATTGTTGATTTTCAATTTTGTTTTAGTATCTAATTATTGTAGTAAGTGAAAATCAGTGATGGGCGGTTGTGTTATAACTGATGATTTGATCACAGGTATATATTGATAATTGAATTATAACGCACGTGCATCATCTTACTGTATGTGTCACATAGCTCAAATCCTCGGCGTTTTTTTTCGATTCAAAAATTCCATTTTACGGATTGAAAACTCAGAGCTTGTTTTCGAAATAGGAAAGAAATTTATGAAGTTTCGAACGGAACTATAAATTTTTGAGAATCAAAATCAAATGTTTGCCGTTTCTATTTTCGATGCAAAATCATTTTTTACCCACACTGATATGATTTTTTAGACACTTTTTTTTAATATTTTAATTATATAATCGTTAAGAATCCACCGAAAACTGGAAAATAAGACAAAATTTATGAGTTTTACGTCAGAATTTGATTAGAATACATTGAAATCAGGAGATCGGAAACGTAAAAAAGCTATTTGATTGAAAACCCAAAAATCGAAATTTGGAAAATTGCGTTTTTCGCCCGCGTCGGAATGAACTTCTACCGTTGTCGCCCTGAGCGCGAAAAATTCACGTTGAGGAAAATTCAAGAATAAAAATTAATGTCTAAAATTTCCAATTAAACCTTCCGATGGATTTTACTACAATTTGAATTTTTTCGCATTTATCATGATTTGAATTGTTAAAAAAAAATATCATTTTTCATGTTGTGAGAACAAAAAAATTCCAATTTCTGAGAAATACTCTAAAAAATAAAAAAAATTCGGCCACTAAAGTGTTTTGTACGCATTTTTCATGATTTAAATCGTGAAAACAATAAAATTTTTACTAAATATTTATTTCTTGAAAAAAATCGAATTTTATGCGTTTTTTGCGTATTGATCGTTGTTTAAATTGCGAAAAGTGATAATTTATCATCGTTCCGCAACAAATTCTGTGTAAACTGTTTCAAAAATTTAAAATTTTTAAATGTTTCACACGAATAAAAAACCCGTTTTTTTCTTAAAAAATATGCTTTTAATGCGGATAAATTTTTATTTCACACACTTACCATAGTTTAAACTGTGTGAGAGGAAATTTATAATTCATAATTATTACGCATGAAAATTGTGTAAACTGTTTTAAACATTTTTTTAAAAATTTGAGTCGCCCGAAAAAGTCGTTTTTTTGCTAGAATTTGGATTTTTAGCATCATTTAGCCTGACAAAATGATCATTTTTTCATCAGTTTACAAAATTTCAAGTTGTAGAACATTTTTCGAGAAAAATCCGTTTTTTTTGCTGAGATTTTATTTCTCACGACTTGAATTGCGAAAATAATCATTTTTCATCAATTTACAAAATTTTTGTGTAAACGTTTCAAAAAATTTTAGAAAATGATCATGTTTTCATCTGTTCACAAAATTTTTGTGTGAATAACCTTTTCAAAAATTTGTGAAAATGATCATTTTCTTTATCTGTTTATAAAATCTTTGTGTAAACTTTTACAAAAATTTGCGCAAATAATTTTTTCCATCTGTTTAGAAAAATTTCGTGTAAACTATGGAAAAAATTAGCAAAAACTTCTTCGTCTGTTTACGAAGTTTTTGTGTAATCTATTTCGAAAATTTGCGAAAATGAGCATTTTTCCATCTGTTTACAAAATTGTTGAGTGAACTTTTCCAAAAATTTGAAAAAAGCTATTTTGTCCAGCTGTTCACAAAAGTTTTTTTTGTAAACTTTTTTTAGTTTGTTGTAATTTTTTCCTGTTTACAAAATTTGTGTGTAAACTTTTATCAAAAGTTTGCGAAAATGATCATTTTCTTGATCTACTTGGAAATAGTTTGTGTAAACTTGTAGGAAAATTCCTCCAAAAATTTGAATTCTTGGAATATTTTACAGGAAAAAAAGTTTTTTTGCTCAAGTTTTGCTTTTTTTGCATTTGTAACGGTTTACATTGTGAAAATGATCATTTTTTATCTGTTTACAAAATTTTCTTGTAAATAAATTTTCAAAAATCGTGCGAAAATGATCATTTTTTATCTATTTACAAAATTTTTGTGTAAACTTTTCAAAAAAATTAGGAAAATAACGATTTTTTAATCTGTTTACAAAATTTTTGTTACCCCGAAATTTGCTTAAATGATCATTTTTCATCAGTTTACAAAATTTATGTCTAATATATTTCAACAATATGCATAAATAATTTTCATGCGTTTACAAGACTTGTGTAAATTTTTCTCTAAAGATTTGCTACAATGATCCATTTCTTCATTTGTTTACAATTTTTTTGTAAACTTTGTGAAACACGAGCGGAAATGATTATCTTTTCACAAAATTTCTTTGTAAACTTTCACAAAAAACCGAAAAATACATCGTATTTCATCTGTTTACAAAATTCGTTGTGTAAACTTTTTTTCAAAAGTTTGCGAAAATGACTATTATCTTCATCTGTTTACAATTTTTTTGTAAACTCCTTCAAAAACTTGCGAAAATGATAATGTTTTCACAAAAATTTGTTTGTAAACTTTCACAAAAATCAGAAAAATGGACCACTTTTTATCTGTTTACAAAATTTTTTGTGTTTTCTCTAAAAATTTGCGACAATGATCGCTTTCTTCATTTTTTACAATTTTTTCTGTAAAGTCCTTCAAAAACTTGCGAAAATGATCATGTTTTTACAAAATTTGTTTGTAAACTTTTACAAAAATCGGAAAAATGGACCGTTTTTTATCTGTTTACAAAATTTTTTGTGTTTTCTCTAAAAATTTGCGACAATGATCGTTTTCTTCATTTGTTTAAAATTTGTCCTGTAAACTTTTTCAGAAACTTGCGAAAATGATTATCATCTCTCAAAATTTATTTGTAAACATTTACAAAAATCGCAAAAATATACCGCTTTTTATATGTTTACGGAATTTTTTGTGTAAACTTTTCTCAAAATTTTGCGCAAATGACCATCTTCTTCATCTGTTTACAAAATTTTTTGTGTAACTTTTTTTTTAAAAAATTCCACAAATATCATCTGTTCATCTGTTTACAATTTTTTTTGCGTAAACTTTTTCCTAAAAAATTTCACAAATATTATTTTTTCGTCTGTTTACAATTTTTTTTGTGTAAACTTTTTTCAAAAGCTTTCGAAAATGATCATTTTTTCATATGTTTACAAAATTTTTGTGTAAACTTTTTTTCTAAAAGTTTTCAAAAATCTCACTTTTCCGCTTGTTTACAAAACTGTTTGTGTGAACCTTTTTTGTAAAAATTTTCAAAAATAGCTTTTTTCTGTTAGTTTACAAATTTTTTTGTGTAAACTTTTTTTTAAAGACTTACGAAAATGACTATTTTTTCATTTGTTTACAAAATTTTCTGTGTGAACTTTTTTCTAAAAAGTTTCAAAAATATCATTCTTTTATCTGCTTACAAAATTTTTTTGTGTAAACCTTTTTCTAAAAATTTTCAAAAATTATTATTTTTCATCTGTTTACAAAATTTTCGAGTAAACTTTCCAGAATTATTGTAATGTTGTCGTCATCTAATCCAAAATTACAAATTCAAATTTCGAACGACGATTTACTGTGTAAAAATTGCCGAGAATTTTACGGTAATCCTCAATGGCACGGTTTATGTTCCAAATGTTACCGGGAGTCGGCGCATTCCACGGCCGCCGCCGACCACAACTTTGACCTGCAGCGGCGAAAAAATCCGCCGTCGGCGACGTCGAAAAACGCCGGCGCCAACGCCCAAGACGCTTCGATTTCGCCGTCCAGAAATTGGCACCCGTTCGGTTTCGATAAATTTTTAGAAAAGAAAAATAACGCTAGAAGATCGTCGACTTTAAAATCGTTGTTGAAAAAGAGTCCTTCGTCGGGTATGGTTTTTATAAATCTTTTTTGTAGCATAAAGTTTTAGGTTTGTAAAAAAAAATTTCTTGTTTTTATCTTGATTTTTCCTTCCTTATGGTTGATTTTTCCATTTTTCGTCTTTTCCTATGGTTTTTTCTGTTTTTTTTTGTTTCTTTTCTTGGTTTTTTGCTTTTCTGTTTTTATTTTTCATTGCTATTCTATTTTTTCCTGCTCTGTTCTGTTTTTTTTTTAATTTTTTGTCGTTTTTCTTGCCTTTTTTGCTGTTTTGTTTGTTTTTTGTTGTTCCTTTTCTTTTTTACTCTTTACTTGTTCTTTTTTTGCCTTCTACGCTTTTATTGTTTCGTTTTGTATTTTATTGTTTTTTCGGATTTTTCCTGTTTTTTTTTGTTGTTTCTTGTTCTTTTTTTCTCTCGTTTTGCTGCTTATATTTTTTCGCTTTTTTCTACTTTATTCTTTCTCTCTATTTTTGACGTTATTTTCTTGCTTTTCTGTTTTATTGTTTTATTTTATTTTCTTTTTTATGCTTTCTTGTGCTTTTGGCTTTCTCTTGCTTTTTAATTATTTTTTTCGATTTTATATTTGTCTGTTTGTTGTCTTCAATGATTTTTTTGTTGCTGTTTTGCTGTTCTTTTGTTTTTCTTTGCTTTCTTGCCTCTTTGTTTTTTGCTTTTTTGGTTTGTTTTATATTGTTTTTGTTTTTTTTTTATTTTTTGTTTTTTCTGTATTTTCATGCATTTTTTTTTTGTTTTTCGATTGGTTTTAATTTTGTCTGCTCTTTTTGTTTGTCTGTTCTGTTGTTTTGATTGATTTCCTTGTTTTCTGTTGCTTTTTTGTGTTTTTTTTTCTCTTGTTTTTTGTTTTGTTGTTTCTATTGGTTTTTCTTGTTTTATTGTTTTATGCTCTTTTTCCTTTTCTTTTCATTTTTCTTCCTTTGCTTTTTGCTGTTAGTTTTGTTCTCATTTTTCTTTCCTTTTCTGTTTCTTACCTGTTTTTTGTTGTTTTTCTACTTCCTTCTTGTTGTATTTTTCGCTGTTTTGTTCTAATATTTTTAGTTATTTTTCTGTTCTTTTTTGTTTTGCTTTTTAATTTTTTCGCCGTTCTTTGTTTTTGTTCGCTTTGTTTTTTATATTGATTTTTTTGTTTTTTTTCTGCTGCTCTTTTTTGTTACTTCGTGGTCTTTGTTCATTCTTTTTTGCTTTTATTGTTTTTGTTGTTTTTGTTTTTTTTCGTTTGTCGTTATTCTTCTTTTCTGCTCTTTTTGGTTATTTCATTTTTCTTAGGATTTTATTGTTTTTGCTCTTCTCTCCTGCTTTTTTCCTTTATTCTGCTTTAATTTTTCGGTTTATTTTTTTTCTTTTCTTTTTTTTGTTTTTTGTGCTTTTTTGTTGTTGTTTTTCCTCCGTTTTTGTTTTTTATAGTTATTATTTTTCTCTGTTTTTTGTGTTTTTTCTTTATTTTGAAATTTTCGCTTTGTTTTGTTGTTCTTTGATTTTTTTGCTTCTCCATTGTTTTAATGAATTATTCCTTTGTATTTCTATTATTTTTATTTTTTCTCCTGAATTTTTTCCCGGGTATTTCTTGCTTTTTGTTTTTTTGTTGTTTTTTTCGTTTTTTCTGCCTTTTTTGTTTCTTTTTGTGCTTTTGTTTTCATGCTTCTTTCTGCTATCCTGCCTTTTTTGCTTTGTTTTGTTTGTTGTGTTCTATTAGCTTTAATTTTGTTCTTTGCTTTTTTTCTGCTTTTTGTTGTGTTTTTTCTGTTTTCATTGTTGCTTTGTGTTGTTTGTTATTTTTTCTTTCTTTTGTTCTCTATGTTATATTGCATTTTTTGTTCTTTATGGTTTTTTCTTAGTTTTCTGTGTATTTCTTCTTGGTTTTTTGTTTGTTTGTTGTCGTTTTTATTGGATTCTTTTTTTTTTGTTTTTTCTTCTGCTCTTTGAATATGTTTTTTTGTTTAGTTGTTTTGCTTCCTTTTTTGATTTTTTTCTTGTTTTCTGGTGTTGTTTACTTCTTCGTGTTTTTTTGTTTCTTGTATTTTTTTTTGTTTTCTACTCCTTGTATGTTCATTTTTATTTTTGTTTATTAATTTTTTTGTTTTTTGATCTTTAGTATGTTTTCGTTTTTCTTAATTTTTTGTATGCTGTTTTTCTCTGCGTCTTTGCTTGTTTTGTTTTGTTTTTCTTTTCCTTCCGTTCAATTTTAGCTTTTTTGTCTCTTTTCTGTTTTTTTGGCTTTTTTGTTTTTTCCGCTTTTTATTTTTTCCGTTTTCATTTTTATTTTTAGTTATTGGTGGTTTTTTGTTTCTTTCGTTTTTTTATGTTTTATTGTTTTTTTCTTCTTTTTCTTTTTATTATGATGTTTTTTTCTTGGTTATTTTGTCGTTTTTATTGAATTCTTGTTTGTTTTTCTTTTTTATTTAATTATTTTGTTTGTTTTGTTTTTGTTTTTTCATCATTTCGGTTTTAATTGTTTCGCCGCGTTTTTTGGTTCTTGTATTTTATTTGTTTTGTTTCTTTGCTTCTTGAATTTGTTTTCATATTTTTTTCTTCTGCTTTTTTGTTTTTTTTGCTCTTTAGTGTCTTTTTTGTTTTTCGTTTGACTTTTTTGGTTTTCTGTTGGTTTCTTTGTTGTTTTTCTTTGTTTTTGCTTCTTTTGTTTTGTTTCCCTTTTCGGTTTTTCTTTTGCTTTTGTTCGATTTTTGGCTTTTTGTCGCTTCTCTACTTTTTTGCTATTTGTTGTTTTTTTCTGTTTCTTGAACTTTTTTGTTTTTTTCATTTCTTCCTTTTTTGTTTTTTTTTCATTTTTGTTGATTTTTTGTTGTTTTTTTCTGCTTTTATTGTTTCACCTTTTTTTTGCTCTTTTTATTTTCTTTCATTCTCTATCCTCTTTTTTCTGCTTTATTCTTTTTTGTTTTTTTACTTTTTTTTACTTTTCGTTGCTCTTTTGTTTTCTTGTTGTTTTTATTTTGTTTTTTCCTTCTTTCTTTTTTCTGCTCCTCATTTTTTCCGCTTTTGTTATTTGATTTTTTTGCTATTTCCTGTTTTTTGTTCTCTTTTTGTCTTTCATAATTTCCATTGGATTTTTTTGTTGTTTTCTGCTTTTTTCGTCTGTTTTTCTGTTGTTTCTATTGTTTTATGTTTTTTTATTGTTCTTTGTTTTTTATTGTATTTTTGTTTTCTTTGTTTCTATTTTTCCACCTTTTTCCTTTATTTTCTTCTTGCTTGTTTGCTTTTTTGTTTTTTGTTGTTGTTTTTTGCTATTTTTCTTTGCTATTCTGTTTTTTGGCTCTGTTCTGCTTTTTTGGATTTTATGTCATTTGTTTTGCTTTTCTTGGTGTTTTGTTTTTCGTGTTTGCTGTATTGTTTGTTTTTTGTTGATTCTATTCTTTTTTACTCTTTGCTTGTTCTTTTTTTGTAGTTGTTTCGCTTTTATTGTTTCTTTTTGTATTTTTCTGATCTTTCGTGCTTTCTTTGTTGTCTTTTTGTCTTTGTTGTTTTCTTTTCCTTTTTTGTTTTTTCGTTTTTTAATGTTGTTTTCATTGTTTTTTTCTGGTGGTTTTTGTCTTATTTTCTTGGTTATTGTTTTTTTACTTTTCTTCTACTTTTTGTTTTTGCTTCTTTTGTTTTCTTTTTTGCTTCTTGTATTTGTTTTCATGTCTTTTTTGTTTTGTAGTTTTTTGTTTTTCTTCGACTTTTTTGGTTTTTTCATTGTTGTTTTTCTTTGTTTTTGCTTTTTTTGTTTCGTTTTCTTTTGCTTTTGTTCGATTTTCGTCTCTGTTCTGTTTTTTCTGCTTTTTTCTATTTTTTCTTATTTTCATTGTTCTTTTTTGTTCTTGTTTGTTTTTTCTTCCTTTTTTATGTTTTATAGTATTTTTCCAATTTTTGATTTTCTTGCTTTTTTTCTTTTTTTTGTTTTTTGATTTTTTTTCTTTTTTTGCAGATTACACCCAAACTCAGGCGCCTGACGTCAATTCATTGGGCCACTCCTCGTCCATTCAAACGTTATTAAATAATCCAAAATTGGGCAATAATAATCGTGAAAAAGTGCGATTAGAACGTCAATTGAGCGACGAAAGTTTACAATTGAAGGCCAATTTTCTAAATTTCGCCCGTAGTTTACCCGGTCCCGCGGCCCAAATGGTGACCAAAGAGACGAAAATTTTGATCGAAAAAATTTGGGCCGCTTCGAGGCCGATTAGCGGCGCCGACGACGCCGCCCTCACCGTCGAAGAATTATCCGAATTAGTGCAACAATTGTACCAAACCATCGATGTAAACTTGAGAATTTTACTCGAAAATGGAATGGGTAAATTTTTTTGTGAGTGTAAAGTGACTTTTTTTGTAGATTTACGAGCCAGTGTAAACTGACAATTTTGAAAGTTCTTACTTTACACCACGAAAGTGTAGTCTATTTTCGAGCGTTGTATATATAGCTTGATTTCTAAATTTTAGTCGAAAAGGAATTTCTAGTGTAAAGCATAATTTTCGGCCGAGTGTAAACTAAAAACTTTTTGATTTTTTTATTTTTAACAATCGAATTGTAATCAACTTTCAAACTATTATTGCTAAATTATAGTCTGAAATCGAATTGCAAGCTTTTTCTAGTGTAAACTGACGTTCTTTGCTGACTTGCTAGCCAGTGTAAAGTGAAATTTTCGAACGTTTTTACTTCAAACCATCAATTTGTAATCAACTTTACCCTTAATACTACTAAATTTTAAACGAAAGTGTAAAGTGACTTTTTCATGATTTACGAGCCAGTGTAAAATCAAAATTTTCACTTTGAGCAATTAAGGTGTAATCAAATTTCCGGCTACTGGAGCCTAACTCTAGAATTTTTTTCCTGATGAATTTGATATAGTGTAAAGTTTCATTTTTTGACCCAGTGTAAAGTGGAAATTTCTGGGTCTGCTCACGTTCAACTATCAAGTTGTAATCAACTTTGCGACTACTATTACATAATTTTCCTCAAAAAATGTAATTGGTGAATTTTTTGAGTGTAAAGTGACATTTTTTCTGATTTATGAGCTACTGTAAACTGAAAATTTAGGATTTTTTCACTTTAAACAATTGAGTTGTAATCAACTTTCAAGCTACTATTGCAAAATTTTACTCGAAAATATAATTGTCGAGTTTTTCGAGTGTAAAGTCGTTTTTTTGATGATTTACGAGCCAGTGTAAAGTCATAATTTTTACTTTGAATGATTAAGGTGTAATTAACTTTATGACCAATATTGCTAAACTTTACTCGAAGATATAATTGTCAAGTCTTTCGAGTGTAAAGTGACTTTTTTGCTGATTTTTCAGCCAGTGTAAAGCGAAAATTCTGAAAGCGTTTGCTTTAAACACGATTATGGTGTAATCAGATTTTAGACTATTGTGGCCTAATTTCAGAGTTTTACTCGAAAAAGAATTAGTAGTGTAAAGTATCATTTTTCGCTGAGTGTAAACTGCAAATTTAGGGTCTTTTCATTTTAAACAATCAAGTTGTAATGAACTTTGCAACTAATATTGCAACTTTATTCAAAAAATGTAATTGGTGGAGTTTTTGAGTGTAAAGCGACATTTTTCTGCTGATTTCCAAGCTGGTGTAAACTTAATTTTTTTAAACAATCAAGTTTTAATCAACTGCCCGACTATTGTAGCCTAATTTCAGAATTTTTATCCGAAAAGAATTGATAGTGTAAAGTCTTCTCCTGGATTAAGTGTAAAGTCAACATTTTGGTTCTTCTTACTTCAAGCAACTGTAACGCAATCGAATTTCCGACTATCGAGACCTCATTCCGGATTTCGAGCCTGGAAAATATTGGTAGTGTAAAGTACTCTCTTTTTGATCAAGTGTAAACTGAAATTTTTCGGTCTTTTCACTTTAAACTATAAAGTTGTAATCAACTTTCTGACTTATATTGCTAAATTTTACTCACAAAAGGGTATGGCAATCTTTTTCCGAGTGAGGTGACATAATTATTGATTTTTTAGCTAGTGTAAACTGGAAATTTTGGAGTTTTTGGCTTTTCACAATCGATTCCTGATCAACTTTCCGACTACTTTTGTTTTTTTGTTTTAGAATGGAATTTGGAGTTTCTCCAGTGTAAAGTGACGTTTTGCTGACTTGCCAGCCAGTGTAAAGTGAAATTTTCGAAAGTTTTTACTCTAAACAGTCAATTTTCAATCAAATTTTCGACTACTTTTGTATGTAAAGTGACGTATTTGCTTACTTGTTAGCCAGTGTAAAGTGGCTTTTCCGATGATTTACAATCCAGTGTAAACTGAAAATTTCTACTTTGCATAACTAACCTGTAATCAAATTTCCGACTACTTTTACTCGAAAACGGAATTGTTAAATTTTTTTAGCGTAGAGTGTCATTTTTGCAGACTTGTCACTCAGTGTAAAGTGAAAATTTCGAAAGCTTCTGCTTAAAAAACAGTTGACGTGTAATCGAATTTCCGACTACTGTGTAGCTTAATTTCAGAATTTCGCTCGAAGAAAATTGATAGTGTAAAGTATTTCTTGCGTTGAGTGTAAAGTTGGTCTTTTCACTTTGAACAGTCAACTTGTAATCGATTTTACGACTACTATCGCTAAATTTTACCCTAAAATGGAATCGCAAGCTTTTTTCAGTGTAAAGTTACATTTTGCTGACCTGCCGGCCAGTGTAAAGTTAGAATTTCCTATTTTTTTACTTTAAACAACCAATTTCTTATTAGCTTTCTGATTGCACTTTTACTCGAACATGGAATTAGTAACTTTTTTGAGTGTAAAGTGACTTTTTTATGATTTACGAGCCAGTGTAAAGTTAAAATTTTTACTTCAAACAAATAGATTGTAATCAATTTTGCGACTACTGTATCCTAATTTCAAAGTTTTAATCTGGAAGGAATTGATAGTGTAAAGTTTTATTCTAGATCAAGTGTAAACTGGAAATTTTTTATTTTTTCTACCTTAAACTATCAAGTTGTAATCAACTTCTCGACTATTATCGCTAAATTTTGCACGAAAATAGAATCGGTAAACTTTTCGAGTGTAATGTGACTTTTTTTGGCTAATTTGCGATCGATTGTAAACTGAAAATTTTCACTTCCAACAATTAACGTGTAATCAACTTTACGTCTGATTTGTAGCTCAATTTCCGAATTTTACACGTAAAGGAATTGCTAGTGTAAAGTATCATTTTTCGTCGAGTGGAAACTGAAAATGTGTTGTCTTTTTACTTTAAATTTAAAAAAGTAAAAAAAAAAATTTTTTTTTAATTTTTCAAAATTTTATATTTATTTTTTTTTAATTTTTTTAAAAAATTTTATTTTTAAAAATTTTTTTAAAAAAAAATTTAAAATTAAATTTACTTTTTTTACTCTTTTTACTTTAAATTATAGAATTGTAATCAACTTTCCCACTGATGTTGCTAAATTTTACTCGGAGTTTTTCGAGTGTAAAGTTACGTTTTTGCTTACCTGTTAGCCAGTGTAAAGTGTAAATTTCCAAATTTTTTACTTTGAACAAGCAAGTTGTAATCGATGTTTCCACTAACTATTGTTAAGTTTTACTCGAAATCGGAATGGGTAAAATTTCTCGAGTGTAAAGTGACGTTTTTCACGATTCACGAGCTAATGTAAAGTGAAAAATTCTACGTTAAACAATTATGGTGTAATCAACTTTTCGACTAACTGTTGCTAAGTTTGGTACCCTCGAAAAAAATTCAAATTTTTTGTAGTGTAAAGTGACCTTTTTTGTCGACTTGCCGGGTAGTGTAAAGTGAAAAATTCGGATTTTATGTTTTGGTTTTAAAAACAATTGAGGTCTAACCAAATTTCCGACTACTAATGTAACTTAATTTCAAAATTTCAGTCGAAATTAGATTGATAGTGTAACGTGTTATTCTGGCTTGAGTGTAAAGTAGGTCAACAGTCAATTTGTAATCGATTTTACGACTAATATTACTAAATTTTTCTCTAAAATGGAATTTTAGGCCTTTTCTAGTGTAAAGTGTGTTTTTTGCTGACGGTCCAGTCTGTGTTAACTGAAAATTTCGAAAGTTCTTACTTCAAACAATTAAGCTGTAATCGACCTCCCAACTATTGCTTCAAAATTTTACTCGAAAACGGAGTCGGTAATTTTTTCCGGTGTAAAGTGACGTTTTTTGCTGATTTTTTGAGCTAGTGTAAAGTGAAAATCTCGAAAGTTCTCTTTTTAAACAAACAATTTGTGATCATCTTTTCGACTAATATTGCTAAATTTTACTCGAAAATAGAATTGGTCAATTTTTTCGAGTGTAAAGCGACGTTCTTGCCGATTCACGAGCTAGTGTAAACTGAAATTTTTCACCTCAAAAAATTAACGTGTTATCTTGTAGCTTAATTTTCGAATTTTACTCGTGAGGTGATTAGTAGTGTAAAGTATGTTTTTCCGGCTAGTGTAAACTGGAAATGTGTTGTCTTTTTACTCTAAATTATAGAATTGCAATCAACTTTCCGATCAATTTTGCTGAATTTTACTCGAAAACGGAATGGGTAATTTTTTCCGGTGTAAAGTGACGTTTTTCGCTGATATATGAGCCACTTTGAAGTGAAAATTTTGAAGTTTTTCCTTTAAACACAATTTAGGTTTTAGCAGATGTTCGAGTGTAACCTAAGTTCAGGATTGTCTTCCGAAAGGTATTGCTAGTGTAAAGTACTGTTTTCGCATGAGTGTAAACATGTCCAAATATTGTGGCCTAATTTCCGAATTTTAATGTGAAATGGATTGATAGTGTAAAGTGTTATCCTGGTTTGAGTTTAAACTGAAAATTTCGATTTTCATTGCTTCAAATAATTATGATGCAATGAAAATGCATTGATTTTATTTTATCTCTGAAACGAATTAGTAGTGTAAAGTGTAATTTCTGGTCGAGTGTAAACTGCAAATTTGGTGTCTTTCTGTTTTAAACTATGAAATTTTAATCAGCTTCTCGACTAATATTGCTGAATTCTAGTGTAAAGTGAAATTGATAGATTTGGTCGCGTGTAAAGTGACTTTTTAGCTGAGTGTAAACTGAAATTTTTTTATGTTTCCAACCAACATTCCGACGATCATTGCTGAATTTTACTCGACAATCGAACCTAGAAATTTTTCCAGACTGAAGTGACATTTTTGCAATTTTTCGAACCAGTGTAAACTCAAAATTTCGGCAATTTTTAACTGTAAAATTTACAACGATTTTGTTCAAAAATTCAATATAGGTATTTTTCCAGTGTAAAGTTGTATTATTTTTTAATTTTTCAAATATTAATACATCGGAGAAAATTTGATCGACATTTGTTGAAAGTGTAAACTAACAATTTAAAAAGTTTTACTTTAAATCAACGAGTTGTTGCTATATGGCATTGCTCTTAGAATCTTGGTGTAAAGTCAAAAAAAAATTTCCCCAAATTAGTAAAAATTAACGTGTAAAGCGAAGCTTACTGTAATATTTGTAAATCGATAAAATGATTTTAGGTTCTTTACAATTCACGCTTTAAATTGCAGAATCTGTTGAGTGTAAAGTGAAATTTTTTGGAATTTTTATCTCAGACGAACGATTTTCTATTATGTAGAAGCGTGTATACTAGTGTAAAGTCGAGAAATCATATTTTCGTTAATATGTGTAAATTAACATGTAAACCGAAGCTCGCTGTAATAGTTGTTGTAAAGTCATGTAGCGATTTTACGTTTTTAATTTTTAAGCTTTCGAAATCTGTTGACTGTAAACTAACAATTTTTAGAATTTTAATTTAAAATCGTAGATTTTTAATCGAGTGTAAATTTTTATGTTTGTGTAAACTCGGAAAGTTGTAATTTCGTCACTCAGTGTAAATTAACTTGTAAAGCAAAGCTTACTGTAATATATATTGTAAAGTGATTTAACGATTTCACATTCTTCTTATTTCTAAGCATTGAAATTCTAAATCTATTGAATGTAAACTGTCCATCTTTAGAATTTTGTTTTGAACGGACGATTTTTGCAAATTTGTATGCTTGTGTAAAGTGTAAAAATGATATGTTTGCCAATCTGTGTAAATAAAGGTGTAAAGCAGAGCTTACTGTAAAATTTGTTGTAAAGTAATCGCTTTGAATTTCTAAATCTATTGAATGTAAACTGACTATTTTTAGATTTTTGTTTTGAACGGACGATTATTGGAAATTTGTATTCTACTCTAAAGTAGAAAAAATCATATTTCGGCCAATCAGTGTAAATTGAGGTGTAAAGCAAAGCTTATTGTAATATTTCTTGTAAAGTGATGTAGCGATTTAACATTCTTTACAGTTTTGAGCTCTGAATTTCTTAATCTGCTGGGTGTAACCTTACTATTTTTAGAATTTTGCTTCAAACGAACGATTTTCGAAAATTTTTATACTACTAGTGTAAAGTAGAAGTCATATTTTGGTCAATCAGTGTAGACTGAGGTGAAAAGCAAAGCTTATTGTAATATTTTTTGTAATGTGATTTAACGATTTTACATTCTTTACACTTTCAATCTTTGAATTTCTTCATCTGTGGAGTGTAAACTGACAATTTTTAAAATGAGTTGTAAACGAACGATTTGCGGAAATTTGTATACTAGTGTAAAGTGGAAAATCATATTTTGGTCAATCAGTGTAAAGCAGAGTTTAGTGCAAAATTTGTTGTAAAGTGATTTTAACGATTTTACATTCTTTACACTTTCAATCTTTGAATTTCTTCATCTGTGGAGTGTAAACTGACTATTTTTAAAATGAGTTGTAAACGAACGATTGTCGGAAATTTGTATACTAGTGTAAAGCGGAAAAATCATATTTGGTCCAATCAGTGTAAAGCAGAGTTTAGTGCAAAATTTGTTGTAAAGTGATTTTAACGATTTTACATTCTTTACACTTTCAATCTTTGAATTTCTTCATCTGTGGAGTGTAAACTGACTATTTTTAAAATGAGTTGTAAACGAACGATTGTCGGAAATTTGTATACTAGTGTAAAGCGGAAAAATCGTATTTGCACCAATCAGTGTAAAGCAGAGTTTAGTGCAAAATTTGTTGTAAAGTGATTTTAACGATTTTACATTCTTTACACTTTCAATCTTTGAATTTCTTCATCTGTGGAGTGTAAACTGACTATTTTTAAAATGAGTTGTAAACGAACGATTGTCGGAAATTTGTATACTAGTGTAAAGTGGAAAAATCATATTTTGGCCAATCAGTTCAAAGCTGAGTTTAGTGCAGAATTTGTTGTAAAGTGATTTTAACGATTTTACATTTATTTACACATTTTTAAGCTTTAAATTGCAACGTCGACGAAATTTTAGATCGAGTAGAATTGTACACTTGTTCTATATGCTACAATAGTCTATTTTGGAATAATATCAACGAAGAAGTGGCCGATATTAGTTTACAAGAAAGAATCCGTTCTTTACACTGGGTAACGTACGGTTTTTTGGACATTGGTATCAAATTGGAGGATCGTTCGATCAGAGAAATTTTCGATAACGCCATAACTGGTAATTTGAAACATTAAAATGACGGGTTAAAAAAACAAATTCCAATCCAATTACTAAAAATCTATTAATTAATCATTAATTGATAATTAATTATAATTAATATTAATTATAATTTGGTATTAATTAGTTTAATGATTAATGATTTAATTTTACGCTTTTGTGTGAAATTTAAATAAAATGGTCCCAAAAAAATATTTTGGTCATTATTTTACAACTTTTTTTCTTTACCTTTCTAGAATGCCGAAATTTTAAATTTGAAAGATGATTTGAAAATTTTTCGAAACACGATTTCTTTGGGTTCGAAACGAAGTTTCATATATATAAAATTTGAAGCATCATTTCAATAGGTTCCAGAAAAAAAATTCGAAAATTTTTCTCCAAAATCATAACTAATTTTATATCATTTTGTGAAAATTTTCCTATAAATCCGAAAAAAAATTAACAGAGTTTTAAAAAAAACTTTTAGATTTTTTTTTTCAATTTGAAACATAATTTCTACGGGATCGAAAATTATTTTTCTAATTTTTGCTTGAAAAGCCAATTTTTTATCAGTTTATGAAAATTTTTTTACGAAATTTGAAAAAAATATATTTCTTTCAAAAGTTTAAAATTTAAAAAAAAGTTCAATTTTTTTCTAGTTGAAATTTGAAACATAATTTGTACGGGATGGGAAAAAATTTTTTGTTCAAAATTTTAGCAGGTTTTAAACCGGGTTGTTCAAATTTTCCTCCAGAATTTGAAAAAAAAATTTTTTTTCAAATTCTCTCTAAATTTAAAACATAATTTCCACGGGTTCAAAGAAAATTTTCGAAATTTTTTCTCCAAAATCATAGCTATTTTATATCATTTCGTGGAAAATTTTCTATAACTTTGAAAAAAAAATTCAAGAAATTTAAAATTTGAAAAAAAAATTAATTTTTTTAAAATTATAAACTTATTTTTCAATGGGTTCATAAAAATTTCAAAATCTTTCTATCAAAATCAGGCAGTTTTATATCAGTTCGAGAAAATATTCCTATAAAATTTAAAAAAAAACTTTTAAAAAGTAATTTTTTTGAAATTTGAAACATGATTTCTACAGGTTCAAAAAATTTCGCTCCAAAATCGTAGCCATGTCAGTTTGTGGAAATTTTCTTATAAAATTCGAAAAAAATTTTAAAACTTTTTTTTCAATTTGAAACGTGATTTTTACAGGTTTAAAAATAAATTCGAAAAATTTTTCTCCAAAATCATAAATCTATATTGAATTGTACACATTTTTCTATAAAATTTGAAAAATATTTTTTGGAAAAAATTTTAAAAAAAAGTTTAAATTTCTTTTCGAAATTTGAAACATAATTTCTACGGGTTCAAAAAAAATTTTCGAAAATTTTTCATCGAAATGTTAGCCAATTTTATATCAGCTCTTCCAAATCTACCTATAAATTTGAAAAAAGTTTTAAATTCAAAACATTGTTTCCATAGGTTGGAAAATTTTTTTAAATTTTTTATACATGAGCAATTTTCGAAGCATCATTTCTACGGGTAAGAAAAAAAATTTGTTTTTATATTTTACTCAATTTTAGGGTTTTTAATAATGATTTCTCAATTTTTAAATTTGAAAAAAATTTAATTTTCTAAATTTTTTTAATTTTTCCAAGTTTTTTTTTAATTTTTTCAAATTTTTTTTTTCAAATTTTCAAAATTTATTTTTTTTAAATATAATTTTTTTTTTGAAATTTGTACATGACTTATGGGTTCAAAAAAAATTTTAAATTTTTCTTCAAAATCGTAATCAATTTTGAAATTTTGCTATAAATTTTAAAAAAGTTTAAAATTTACAACATGGTTCCTATAAGTTGACAATTTTTTATTTTTCATCCATTCCAGAATTTTTGAAACATCAAAAAAATGTGTTTTTCAATTTTTGTCAGTTTTACGGTTGTAAATCATTTCTCAGTTTTTAAATTTTTAGGAAACTTTTTTTAAATTTTTAGAAAAATATTTTTAAATTTTTTTAAATTTAAAAATCTTGTTAAATTTTATAGCATTATGTTGAATTTTACCATAAAATAAAAAAAAATTCAAAAGTTCAAAATTTAGAAAAAAATTATATTATTTTTTGAATCATGATTTCTACATGTTCGAAAAAAAATTCTAAAATTTTTCATGAAAATCATGGCCAATTTTATATCAGTTCCAGGAAATTCATATATAAGTCTGAAAAAAATTGAAATTTAAAACATAGTTTCAGGTTGGGAAATTTTTTTTTTATTTTTTGATAATTGTATAGCATTTTTGAAACATCATTTCTACGGGTTAGAATTTTTTTTCATCCTACTCAGTTTTAGGTATTGAAATATTTTCAAAAGTTTTTTTTAATTTCTTGAATTCTTAAAATTTAATTTTTTTGAAATTTTAAAATTTAATTTTTTTGAATTTTTAAAATTTAATTTTTTTGAATTCTCAAAATTAAATTTTTTTGAATTTTCAAAATTGAATTTTTTTGAATTTTTCAAATTTAAAATTTAAAATTCCGGAAATATACGACATGAACAAATAATCGCCGCGATCACCAATTCAAAATTACAATGACTTTTAAAATGTAGCTCTTTATTATTAAAAATTTAATTTTTTTCAAAATCTCATTCAATTTCATATCAGTTCGTTGAATTTTTCCATAAAATTCGAAAAAATGTTTTAAAATTTTGAAATTCAGAAAAAAATTGGAAATTTTTCGAAAATTTTAAACATAATTCCTACGGGTTCTCAAAAAAAACTGGAAAATTTTTTCTTCAAAATCATAAATCTATATCAAATTGCTACAAAAATTCAAAAAAAATTTCTTTGAAAAAAAATTTAGAAAAATTGATTTTTTTTTCAATTTGTAACATAATTTCTAAAAATTCAGAAAAAAATTTTTAATTTTTTTTCGAAATTATAGCCAATTTTACAACAGCTCTTCCAAATTTACCCATAAATTTGAAAAAAAGTTATAAATTTATAACAAGGTTTTTAAACGTTAGAAAAAATTTTTACATAATTTCTCAATAATTGGAGAATTTTTGAAACATCATTTCTACGGGTTAGAATTTTTTTCTTATTTTACTAACGTTTAGATTTTGAAATATTTGCTCAATTTTTAAATTTTTGGATTTTTTCTCCTAAATTTCTAAAATTTGAATTTTTTTTTTATTTTTGAAATTCAAAATTTTCGTGACTTTTGAAATTTAAAATTTTTTTCAAAAATCAAAATTCCAGAAATAATCGACATGAACAGCCGCCGCGACCCCGAATCCAAATTGCAATGCGTCCTAAAATGTAGCCATAGTTATTATTAAAAAGCTCAAAAATTTACTTTTTAATTTTTTCCATACTTTCAGAATTTTTGAAACATCATTTCTACGGGTTGGAATTTTTTTTTCATTTTACCAACGTTCAGATTCCGAAATATTTGCTCAATTTTAAATTTTTTGCAGATTTTTTTTTTAATTTTTAAAAGTTAAATTTTTTCAATTTTCAAAATTTAAATTTTTTTGATTTTTCAGATTTTTTTTTCAATTTTTCTAAAATTTTTGATTTTTCCAAATTCAAAATTCCAGAAATAATCGACATGAACAGCCATTTTGAATCCAAATATTCAAATTTTTTTTCAAATCTTGTTTAATTTTATTCCAGTTCGTTAGAATTTTGGTATAAATTTGGAAAAATTGAAAAGCTTAAAGTTTAAAACGTGGCTTCACTGGATTTTAAAGTTTCTTTACTCATTTTTTATAGTTGCAGAGTTTTTGAAACATCATTGCTACGGGTTAGAAAAAAGTTTTTGAATGATTTCTGAATTTTTAAATTTTTAGAAAATTTTTTTTGAAAAAACTGAGTAAAATTGAAAAACCCATTTTTTTCTAACCCGTAGGAATAATGTTTCAAAAATTCTCCAATTATTGAAGAATTAAAATAAAAAATTTCCAACCTATAGCAACCAATAATTTGTAAATTTTCAAATTTTAAAAATTTTCAAAAATTTAGAATTTTTAAAAATTTAAATTTTTAAGAATTTAAATTTTTAAGAATTCAAATTTTTAAATTTAAAATTCCAGAAATAATCGATATGAACAGCCGCCGCGACCCCGAATCCAAATTGCAATGCGTCCTAAAATGCAGCCGTTTGTTGTTCGAATGTTTACAAAAGTCGCGCGTTGACGACGTCAAAAGTGAAAAAAACGCCGACGTTTCGCCGCAGCCGCCGACGGCCGCCAGCGCCGACGAATTTTTGCCTGCGTTGATTTTCGTCGTCTTAAAATCAAATCCGCCTCTTTTACAATCGAATATAAATTTCGTGACGCGATTCGCCCGCCCTGTCAAATTGATGTCCGGCGAAGCGGGTTATTATTTTACAAATTTGGTAAATTTTAATTTTTTAAATTTTCAATTTTTTTCGAATTTTGTTCTTAAAAATTTTAGAATTTGAATTTATGGGCGTTTTTAAAATTTATTTTCGGAAAAATTGAATTTTTCGACAAAAAACTGAATTTTCAGCTGAAAAGTTGAATTTTCAACAGAAAAAAATTTCCATGTTTAGTCAAAAAAAAAAAGAATTATCACTCGAAAATAAAATTTCTAGCCAGCAAAATGGAATTTTTAGTCGAAAACAGATTTTTCAGCCGAAAAATTGAATTTTCATTTGATAATTGAATTTTTAGTTGATAAAATTAATTTTCACTCAAAAAGTTGAATTCTTAGCAGAAAAAAATGAGCTGTTAGCCAAAAAAAGGTTGAATTTCTAAGAAAAAAAAACAGAATTTTCAGCCGAAAATGTCGTCATTAGCCAAGGAATTTAATTTTCAGCTAAAAAGTTGAATTTTTAGGCAAAAAATTTAAACTTCAGCCGTAAATAAAACTTTTACCAAATAAATTGAGTTTTTAATCGAAAATTTGAATTTTTAACCAAAAAATTGAACTTTTAGCCAAGATATTGAATTTTCACCAGTTTCAACTTTTACTTAAAAATTGAATTTTTAGCCAAAAAATGAATTTTTAGCTAAAAACTTGAATTTTTAGCCGAAAAAATGAATTTTCAGTCGTAGATAGAATTTTTAGCCGGAAAATTGGTCGAGATTATCATTTCGAGCTGAAAAAAATTTAATTTTTGCTCAAAAACTTGAACTTTTAGCCGAAATTTATTCTATTATTTCTTCTGATTTTTTTCAATTTTATTTTTTAAATTTTTAATCTTTTAATATTTTTAATTTTTTGATTTTTTTGAACCTTTAAAAGTTTTTTTTATTTTTAAATTTTTTTAAAATTTCAGTGTTGCGCGATGAATTTTATTCAAAATTTGAACGCCGATTCGTTAAAAATGCCCAAAGAAGAATTCGAAGCTTACACGTCCGGCATCACAAATCCGCCTCTGAGCGCCCAACCCGGTGGCGCCAAATGCCAAGAAGCGCTAATTTTTTTGCAAGCTAATTTACAAGAAGTTAAAGCTTTGAAGTCTAGGTTTGTGAAAAAATCAAGTTTTTTTGATTAAATTTAGATATTTTCGTGAAAATTTTTTTAAAATATGAAAATATTTCTGCAGAATTTTTTTTTTTTAATTCGAAAATATTTTTTCAAAATTTTCAATTTACACATTTTACTATCTTACTGTAGTTTTTTCAGAAGTTTTCGAATTTACACATTTTTACAATCTTACTGTAGCTTTTCTGCGAATTTTCCAATTTCCATTTTTCATCACTTTACTGTAGCTTTCTATGCAAATTTCTCAATTTACACATTTTTACCCTCTTGTAGCTTTTTTCAAATTTTGTACTTAACACAACAAAATTTTCCAGTTTATACATTTTTACCAGCTTTTTTCTAAATTTTCCAATTTACACATTTTATCATCTTACTGTAGCTTTTTCAGAAGTTTCAAAATTTACACTTCTTTGGCATCTTACTGTAGCTTTTTTGCGCATATGTTACAATTTACACATTTTTACTGTAGATTTTTGTCCAAATTTTCCAATTTACACATTTTTGCCATCTTACTGTAGTTTTTTTTTGAAAGCAGGTGCGAAAAATTGGACGCCGATTTGGACGAATCTCGGCAACGTACCAAAAGCGAATGGGACGATCTAATCGGAAAAGTGGAAAATTTGAATCGTGATCATGATGAGCAAATTTCTACAGTAAATAACGTCAATTTGATCGATCGACCGAATATAAATCCGGTCGATGATAATCAAGATACGATTTTGCCCCCGCCTCTACGTCCTACTGTAGCCGGCGACTGGTGCGTTATCGATTATATACAGTAATCCGGCGGGAAAAATCAAAGTTTACTGTAACACTGTAAATTGTACTTTTTAATCTATGGTGATATGTTTTCGGTAGAATTATCATTTTTTGATAGAAGTGTAAACTGCGTGTCATCTTGTAGATTTCAAGATGCTGATTTGGAAAATGTAAACCGTGTTCTATAATATGCAAATTTCGTCGATCTGCTACAGGATTTGTGTATCGGTTATGACCTTGTGCATCGCATCCAAAAAAAAATTTCCAGTCCTATCAATCCTACAGTAAACCAGATTTTTACCTCAAAATACAATCAAAGCTGAGTTTTTGTAAACTATGAAAATTCGAATTCTTCAATTCAACTTTATTTCCAAATTTTGAACGGTGATCATTTGAAATGTTGAAAATCAGAAATTTTAAAAACTTGACATAATATAAACTTGAAATTCTAAAAATTCAACAAATTCAAATTTGGAAATTTAATTCAGAATTCAAAAGTATGCAATTTTCAAAATTTCAATTAATATTCAATGTTTGATTTTTAAATTTAAATTTTCAAAATCAAAAATTTTAAACTCCGATTTAATTCTAAAATTCGGAAAACTTCAAATTTAAAATTTTGAAAATCTGAATATTTGAAAATCTAGCGATTCAAATCGAAAAGTTTACTTTGAAAATCAGAAATTTCAAAACATAAACAAATTCAGATTGGAAAAACTTATATTCGAAATTATCAAAATCCGAAATTCTGAAAATTTTAAAAATTCAAATTTTAAAAACTAAAATTTCAAAATTGAAATTAAAATTTTTAAAATGAAAAAAATACGAAAAATTTATTAAATTGAAATTCAAAATTTCTATTCGAAATTCTAGAAATCTGAAGTTTTGAAAAATTAACAATTTAAAATTCTAATTTGAAAATTTCAAAATCTGAATTTCTCAACATTTAAAATTCAAAATTTTGAAAATGTAAAGTTTTGAATGTTGACAAGCTCAAATTTTAAATTTTAATTGGAAATTTTTTCTAAATCTGGAATCCTGAAAATTTAACGCATTCGAATTTTAGGTTTTGAATTTAAATTTTGAAAATTTAACAAATTTAAATTAAAAACATCGAATTAGAATTTTGAAAAGTTGAAATTGAAAAATTCAACAAATCTAAATTCAAAAGTTTAGTTCAAAATTTTATTTAGAAACCTGAAATTTGGAAAATTCAACAAATTCAAATCTAAAATATCGAATTGAAGTTTCGAATATCTGAAATTCTAAAAATTCAACAAATTAAAATTTGAAGCTTTAAATTGAAATTTCAAAAATCTGGAATTCTAATAATTGAAGTTTCTTATCTGTAACTTATTTCAGAACTTTTGGGAACAGAAATTTTAAAGATTGACGAAATTCAATTTAAATTTTTTTAAATCTGAAAATTTAAAATTTGAGATTCAAGTTTGAAAGTATTTATTTAAAAATTTTGATAACGTTCGAAATTTGGAAAATTTAGCAAAATCAAATTTAGAACTTAAATTGTGAATTGTAAAATTTTGGAATTCTCAAAAATAAAACGAATTCAGTTTTCAAAAGTCATTATTTTACAACTTTTTTTCTTTACCTTTCTAGAATGCCGAAATTTTAAATTTGAAAGATGATTTGAAAATTTTTCGAAACACGATTTCTACGGGTTCGAAACGAAGTTTCATATATATAAAATTTGAAGCATCATTTCAATAGGTTCCAGAAAAAAAATTTGAAAATTTTTCTCCAAAATCATAACTAATTTTATATCATTTTGTGAAAATTTTCCTATAAATCCGAAAAAAATTAAAAGAGTTTTAAAAAAAAACTTTCAATTTTTTTTTTCAATTTGAAACATAATTTCTACGGGATCAAAAATTATTTTTCTAATTTTTGCTTGAAAAGCCAATTTTTTATCAGTTTATGAGAATTTTTTTACGAAATTTGAAAAAAATATATTTCTTTCAAAAGTTTAAAATTAAAAAAAAAAAGTTCAATTTTTTTCTAGTTGAAATTTGAAACATAATTTGTACGGGATGGAAAAAAAATTTTTTGTTCAAAAATTTCTTTAAATTTAAAACATAATTTCCACGGGTTCAAAGAAAATTTCCAAAATTTTTTCTCCAAAATCATAGCCATTTTATATCATTTCGTGGAAATTTTCCTATAACTTTGAAAAAAAATTCAAGAAATTAAAATTTGAAAAAAAAATATTATTTTTTAATTTTAAACTTATTTTTTAATGGGTTCATAAAAATTTCCAAATTTTTTCATCAAAATCAGGCAGTTTTATACCTGTTCGAGAAAATATTCCTATAAAATTTAAAAAAAACAAGTAATTTTTTTCAAATTTGGATCATGAATTCTACAGGTTCAAAAAATTTCGCTCCAAAATCGTAGCCATGTCAGTTTGTGGAAATTTTCTTATAAAATTCGAAAAAAATTTTAAAACTTTTTTTTCAATTTGAAACGTGATTTCTACAGGTTTAAAAACAAATTCGAAAAATTTTTCTCCAAAATCATAAATCTATATTAAATTGTACACATTTTCCTATAAAATTTGAAAAATATTTTTTGGAAAAAATTTTAAAAAAAAGTTTAAATTTCTTTTCGAAATTTGAAACATAATTTCTACGGGTTCAAAAAAAATTTTCGAAAATTTTTCATCGAAATGTTAGCCAATTTTATATCAGCTCTTCCAAATCTACCTATAAATTTGAAAAAAGTTTTAAATTCAAAACATTGTTTCCATAGTTTGGAAAATTTTTTTAAATTTTTTATACATGGGCAATTTTCGAAGCATCATTTCTACGGGTAAGAAAAAAAATTTGTTTTTATATTTCACTCAGTTTTAGGGTTTTTAATAATGATTTCTCAATTTTTAAATTTGAAAAAAATTTAATTTTCTAAATTTTTTTAATTTTTCCAAGTTTTTTTTAATTTTTTCAAATTTTTTTTTCAACTTTTCAAAATTTATTTTTTTTAAATATAATTTTTTTTTTTGAAATTTGTACATGACTTATGGGTTAAAAAAAAAATTTAAATTTTTCTTCAAAATCGTAATCAATTTTGAAATTTTGCTATAAATTTTAAAAAAGTTTAAAATTTACAACATGGTTTCTATAAGTTGACAATTTTTAATTTTTCATCAATTCCAGAATTTTTGAAACATCAAAAAAATGTGTTTTTCAATTTTTGTCAGTTTTACGGTTGTAAATCATTTCTCAGTTTTTAAATTTTTAGGAAACTTTTTTTAAAATTTTTAGAAAAGTATTTTTAAATTTTTTAAAATTTAAAAATCTTGTTGAATTTTATAGCAGTTCGTTGAATTTTACCATAAAATTTAGAAGAAATTTAAAAGTTCAAAATTTAGAAAGAAATTATATTATTTTTTGAATCATGATTTCTACATGTTCAAAAAAAAATTCTAAAATTTTTCATGAAAATTATGGCCAATTTTATATCAGTTCCTGGAAATTCATATATAAGTCTGAAAAAAGTTTGAAATTTAAAACATGGTTTCAGGTTGGGAAACTTTTTTTTTATTTTTTGATAATTGTATAGCATTTTTGAAACATCATTTCTACGGGTTAGAATTTTTTTTCATCCTACTCAGTTTTAGGTATTGAAATATTTTCAAAAGTTTTTTTAAATTTCTAGAATTTTTAAAATTTAATTTTTTTGAATTTTTCGAATTTAATTTTTTTGAATTTTTAAAATTTAATTTTTTTGAATTTTTAAAATTTAAAATTTAAAATTCCAGAAATAATCGACATGAACAGCCGCCGCGATCCCCAATTCAAAATTACAATGACTTTTAAAATGTAGCTGTTTATTATTGAAAATTCAATTTTTTTCAAAATCTCATTCAATTTCATATCAGTTCGTTGAATTTTTCCATAAAATTTGAAAAAAATGTTTAAAAATTTTGAAATTCTGAAAAAATTTTTTCTCCAAAATCATAAATCTATATCAAATTGCTACAAAAATTCAAAAAAAAATTTCTTTGAAAAAAAATTTAGAAAAATTGATTTTTTTTTAATTTGTAACATAATTTCTAAAAATTCAAAAAAAATTTATAAATTTTTTTTTCGAAATTATAGCCAATTTTACAACAACTCTTCCAAATTTACCCATAAATTTGAAAAAAGTTATAAATTTATAACAAGGTTTTTAAACGTTAGAAAAAATTTTTGTATGATTTCTCAATAATTGCAGAATTTTTGAAACATCATTTCTACGGGTTAAAATTTTTTCTCATTTTACTAACGTTTAGATTTTGAAATATTTGCTCGATTTTTAAATTTTTGGATTTTTTTCCTAAATTACTGAAATTTGAATTTTTTTTTTATTTTTGAAATTCAAAGTTTTTGTGACTTTTAAAATTTGGAATTTTTTCAAAATTTAAAATTCCAGAAATAATCGATATGAACAGCCGCCGCGACCCCGAATCCAAATTGCAATGCATCCTAAAATGTAGCCATAGTTATTATTAAAAAGCTCAAAAATTTATTTTTTAATTTTTTCAGAATTTTTGAAACATCATTTCTACGGGATGGAATTTTTTTTTATCTTACCAACGTTCAAATTTCGAAATATTTGCTCAATTTTTAATTTTTTGCAGGTTTTTTTTTTTTGATTTTTAAAAGTTAAATTTTTTCAATTTTCAAATTTAAAATTTTTTAATTTTTTATAATTTTTTTCAATTTTTCAAAATTTTTAATTTAAATTTAAATTTTTTTTAATTCAAAATTCGAGAAATAATCGACATGAACAGCCGCCGCGACCCCGAATCCAAATTGCAATGCATCCTAAAATGTAGCCATAGTTATTATTGAAAAGCTTAAAAACTTATTTTTTAATTTTTTCAGAATTTTTGAAACATCATTTCTACGGGTTGGAATTTTTTTTTACTTTACCAACGTTCAGATTCAAAAATATTTGCTCAATTTTTAGTTTTTTGCAGATTTTTTTTTCGATTTTTAAAAGTTAAATTTTTTCAATTTTCAAAATTAAAATTTTTTTAATTTTTCATCATTTTTTTCAATTTTTCAAAAATTTTAATTTTTTTAAATTCAAAATTCCAGAAATAATCGACATGAACAGCCGCCGCGACCTCGAATCCAAATTACAATGTGTCCTAAAATGTAGCCATAGTTTGTATTAAAAAGCTCAAAAATTTATTTTTTAATTTTTTCAGAATTTTTGAAACATCATTTCTACGGTTTGGAATTTTTTTTTTATCTTACCAAGGTTCAAATTTCGAAATATTTGCTCAATTTTTAATTTTTTGCAGATTTTTTTTTAATTTTTAATTTTTTCAATTTTTAAAATTTTAATTTTTTCAGAATTTTTTTCAATTTTTCAAAATTTTTAATTTTTTTAAATTTAAAATTCCAGAAATAATTGACATGAACAGAATATTCAAATTTTCCTCAAATCTAGTTTGATTTTATACCAATTCGTTAGAATTTGAGTATAAATTTGAAATAAATTTAGAAAAATTGAAAAGCTTAAAATTTAAAACATGGCTTTCATTTTTTATAGTTGCAGAATTTTTGAAAAATCATTGCTACGGGTTAGAAAAAAAAATTGTTTTTTAATTTTACTCAGTCTTAGGGTTTTGAATGATTTCTCAATTTTTAAATTTTCTTAAAAATTTTGTTTAAAAATTGGAAAACTTATTTTTTTAACCCGTAGAAATGATGTTTCAAAAATTCTCCAATTATTGAAAAATTGAAGAAAAAAGATTTCCAACCTATAGCAACCAATAATTTGTAAATTCTCAAATTTTTAGAAAAAAATTTTCAATTTCTTTAAATATTTAAAAATCTAAAATTTTTGAAAATTTAAATTTTTGAATTTAAAATTCCAGAAATAATCGATATGAACAGCCGCCGCGACCCCGAATCCAAATTGCAATGCGTCCTAAGATGTAGCCATAGTTATTATTAAAAAGCTAAAAAATTTATTTTTTAATTTTTTCACAATTTTTGAAACATCCTTTCTACGGGTTAGAATTTTTTTCTCATTTCACTAACGTTCTGATTCCGAAATATTTGCTCAATTTTTAGTTTTTTTCAGATTTTTTTTTTAATTTTTAAGAGTTAAATTTTTTCAATTTTCAAAATTTAAATTTTTATAATTTTTCAGAATTTTTTTTCAATTTTTTTAAAAATTTTTAATTTTTTTAAATTCAAAATTCGAGAAATAATCGACATGAACAGCCGCCGCGACCCCGAATCCAAATTGCAATGCGTCCTAAAATGTAGCCATAGTTATTATTAAAAAGCTCAAATATTTATTTTTTAGTTTTTTCAGAATTTTTGAAACATCATTTCTACGGGTTGGAATTTTTTTTCATTTTACCAACGTTCAGATTCCGAAATATTTGCTCAATTTTTAATTTTTGCAGATTTTTTTTTTTATTTTTAAAAGTTAAATTTTTTTCAATTTTCGGAATTTAAATTTTTCTAATTTTTCAAAATTTTTAATTTTTTTAAATTCAAAATTCCAGAAATAATCGACATTAACAGCCATCTTGAATCCGAATACTCAAGTTTTTTTCAAATCTTGTTTAATTTTATACCAGTTCGTTAGAATTTTGGTATAAATTTGAAATAAATTTGGAAAAATTGAAAAGCTTAAAGTTTAAAACGTGGCTTCACAGGATTTTAAAGTTTTTGAAACATCATTGCTACGGGTTAGAAAAAAAATATGTTTTTTAATTTTACTCAATCTTGGGGTTTTGAATGATTTCTGAATTTTTAAATTTTTAGAAATTTTTTTTTGAAAAAACTGAGTAAAATTGAAAAAAAAAATTTTTTCTAACCCGTAGGAATGATGTTTCAGAAATTCTGCAATTACTGAAAAATAAAAAAATATTTCCAACCTATAGCAACCAATAATTTGTAAATTTTCAAATTTTTAGAAAAAATTTTTTTTAATTTCTTTAAATTTTTAAATATTTAAAAATTTAGAATTTTTAAAAATTTAGAATTTTTAAAAATTCAAATTTTTAAATTTAAAATTCCAGAAATAATCGACATGAACAGCCGCCGCGACCCCGAATCCAAATTGCAATGCGTCCTAAAATGTAGCCATAGTTATTATTAAAAAGCTCAAATATTTATTTTTTAATTTTTTCAGAATTTTTGAAACATCATTTCTACGGGTTGGAATTTTTTTTCATTTTACCAACGTTCAGATTCCGAAATATTTGCTCAATTTTTAATTTTTGCAGATTTTTTTTTTTTATTTTGTAAAGTTAAATTTTTTTCAATTTTCGGAATTTAAATTTTTCTAATTTTTCAAAATTTTTAATTTTTTTAAATTCAAAATTCCAGAAATAATCGACATTAACAGCCATCTTGAATCCGAATACTCAAGTTTTTTTCAAATCTTGCTTAATTTTATACCAGTTCGTTAGAATTTTGGTATAAATTTGAAATAAATTTGGAAAAATTGAAAATCTTAAAGTTTAAAACGCGGCTTCACAGGATTTTAAAGTTTTTGAAACATCATTGCTACGGGTTAGAAAAAAAATATGTTTTTTAATTTTACTCAATCTTTGGGTTTTGCATGATTTCTGAATTTTTAAATTTTTAGAAAATTTTCTTGAAAAAACTGAGTAAAATTGAAAAACAAATTTTTTTCTAACCCGTAGAAATGATGTTTCAGAAATTCTGCAATTATTGAAAAATAGAAAAATATTTCCAACCTATAGCAACCAATAATTTGTAAATTTTCAAATTTTTAGAAAAAAATTTTTTTAATTTCTTTAAATTTTTAAATATTTAAAAATTTAGAATTTTTAAAAATTCAAATTTTTAAATTTAAAATTCCAGAAATAATCGATATGAACAGCCGCCGCGACCCCGAATCCAAATTGCAATGCGTCCTAAAATGCAGCCGTTTGTTGTTCGAATGTTTACAAAAGTCGCGCGTTGACGACGTCAAAAGTGAAAAAAACGCCGACGTTTCGCCGCAGCCGCCGACGGCCGCCAGCGCCGACGAATTTTTGCCTGCGTTGATTTTCGTCGTCTTAAAATCAAATCCGCCTCTTTTACAATCGAATATAAATTTCGTGACGCGATTCGCCCGCCCTGTCAAATTGATGTCCGGCGAAGCGGGTTATTATTTTACGAATTTGGTAAATTTAAATTTTTCAAATTTTCAATTTTTTTAAAATTTCGATTAAAAAAAATTTAGAATTTGAATTTTTGGGCGTTTTTAAAATTTATTGTCGGAAAAATTGAATTTTTTGATAAAAAACTGAATTTTCAGCTGAAAAGTTGAATTTTTAACCAAAAAAAAATTTCCATGTTTAGTCAAAAAAAAAAGAATTATCAGTCGAAAATAAAATTTTTAGCCAGAAAATGGAATTTTCATTTGATAATTGAATTTTTAGTTGATAAAATTAATTTTCACTCCAAAAGTTGAATTCTCAGCAGAAAAAAATGAGCTGTTAGCCAAAAAAAGATCGAATTTCTAAGAAAAAAAATAGAATTTTCAGCCGAAAATGTCGTCCTCAGCCAAGAAATTGAAGTTTCAGCTAAAAAGTTCAATATTTAGCCAGAAAAATGGAATTTTTAGCCAAGGAATTTAATTTTCAGCTAAAGAGTTGAATTTTTAGACAAAAAATTAGAATTTTCAGCCGTAAACAAAATCTTAACCAAATAAATTGAATTTTTTAATCGAAAAGTTGAATTTTCAACAAAAAAATTGAATTTTTACTTGAAAAATTGAATTTTCAGTCGGAAAAATCGAAAAAATGAATTTATTCAAAAAAGTTGAACTTTTAGCCAAGATATTGAATTTTCACTCAAGAATTATCAACTTTTACTTAAAAATTGAATTTTTAGTCAAAAAGTTGAATTTTTAGCCGAAAAAATTGAATTCTCAGTCTTAGATAGAATTTTCAGCCGGAAAATTGGATTTTCAGTCGAGATTATCATTTCGAGCTGAAAAAAATTGAATTTTTGCTCAAAAACTTGAACTTTCAGCCGAAATTTATTCTATTATTTCTTCTGATTTTTTTCTATTTTATTTTTCAAATTTTTAATCTTTAAATATTTTTAATTTTTCAATTTTTTGAATCTTTAAAAGTTTTTTTTATTTTTAAATTTTTTTGAAATTTGTAATTTTTAATTTTTTTAAAAATTTCAGTGTTGCGCGATGAATTTTATTCAAAATTTGAACGCCGATTCGTTAAAAATGCCCAAAGAAGAATTCGAAGCTTACACGTCAGGCATCACAAATCCGCCTCTGAGCGCCCAACCCGGTGGCGCCAGATGCCAAGAAGCGCTAATTTTTTTGCAAGCTAATTTACAAGAAGTTAAAACCTTGAAGTCTAGGTTTGTAAAAAAATCAAGTTTTTTTGATTAAATTTAAATATTTTTGTGAAAAATTTTTTAAAATATGAAAATATTTTCAAAATTTTTAATTTACACAGTTTTAGTATCTTACTGTAGCTTTTTCAGAAGTTTCCAAATTTACACTTCTTTGGCATCTTACTGTAGCTTTTCTGCAAATTACTCAGTTTACACATTTTTACCAGCTTTTTTCCAAATTTTCCAATTTACACATTTCTACCATCTTACTGTAGCTTTTTATGCAAATTTTCCAAGTTACACTTTTCCAGTACCTTACTGTAGCTTTTATGGAAATTTTCCAATTTACACATTTTACCATCTTACTGTTGCTTTTTCAGAAGTTTTCAAATTTACACTTCTCTGGCATCTTACTGTAGCTTTTTTTCGCTTATTATACAATTTACACATTTTTACTGTAGATTTTTGTAAAAATTTTCCAATTTACACATTTTTGCCATCTTACTGTAGTTTTTTTTTTGAAAGCAGGTGCGAAAAATTGGACGCCGATTTGGACGAATCTCGGCAACGTACCAAAAGCGAATGGGACGATCTAATGGGAAAAGTGGAAAATTTGAATCGTGATCATGATGAGCAAATTTCTACAGTAAATAACGTCAATTTGATCGATCGACCGAATATAAATCCGATCGATGATAATCAAGATACGATTTTGCCCCCTCCTCTACGTCCTACTGTAGCCGGCGACTGGTGCGTTATCGATTATATACAGTAATCCGGCGGGAAAAATCAAAGTTTACTGTAAAACTATAAATTGTACTTTTTAATCTATCGTGATATGTTTTCGGTAGAATTATCATTTTTTTGATAGAAGTGTAAACTGTGTGTCATCTTGTAGATTTCAAGATGCTGATTTGGAAAATGTAAACCGTGTTTTATAATATGCAAATTTCGTCGATCTGCTACAGGATTTGTGTATCGGTTATGACCTTGTGCATCGCATCCAAAAAAAATTTCTCAGTTCTATCAATCCTACAGTAAACCAGATTTTTACCTCAAAATCAAAGCTGAATTTTTGTAAATTATGAAAATTCGAATTCTTCAATTCAACTCAACTTCCAAACTTTGAACTGTAATCATTTGAAATGTCGAAAATGTGAAATTTTAAAAACTTGACATAATAAAAACTTGAAATTCTAAAAATTCAACAAATTCAAATTTGGAAATTTAATTCAGAATTCAAAAGTTTGCAATTTTCAAAATTTCAATTAATATTCAATGTTTGATATTTAAATTTTCAAAATCAAAAATTTTGAAAATTCAAATTTAAAACTCCGATTTAATACTAAAATTCGAAAAACTTCAAATTTAAAGTTTTGAAAGTCTAGCAATTTAAATTAAAAAGTTTACTTGAAAATCAGAAATTTCAAAACATAAACAAATTCAGATTGGAAAAACTTAAATTCGAAATGATCAAAATCTGAAATCCTGGAAATTTTAAAAATTCAGATTTTAAAAACTGAAATTTCAAAATTGAAATTAAAATTTTCAAAATTTTAAAAGTTTCAAAAAATTCCGCAAAGTTTCTAAAATTTCAAAATTTCCAATTTTTTACAGTATTTCGAATATATTGAAACTTATGAAAAAAAAATTAAAATTTTGCAAAAAATGAAAAAAAGATGTGAAAAATCAAGAATTTGAGAGTAAATGAATAAAATTTAGAAAGAAAATTTCACAAAACACGTAGCAAAAATTGTAAATTTAGGAAAAATACAAATTGAAAAAAAAAATCGTTCAATTTCATGAAAAGTTGATCAAAAATGTCAAAATTCACCATTTTGTCGATAATTCAATCAAAAATGAAAATTAGAAAATAAAATTATAATTTTTGGCTTCGTCTCATTGAGATCTGTCGATTGATAGCCAATATGCAAATTTTTGGAGAAAAATGTCTGCAAAGAGTGATTTTCTAAGCAAAAAATCCTTCTTTTGACAATAACTCGATGGGAAGTGAAAATTAAAAAAAAAGTCCACGTTCTTTTTTGTTCGTCTCGTCGAGATCTATCGATTGGTACCCAACATGCTTAGTTTTGGATAAAATTATTCATCAAAATTAGCTCAAAATTGTACATTTTCAGGCTAAATTTTTACAAAATTTCCAAAAATATGCAAATTAAATGAAAAAATTTCCTCAATTTCAAAAATTCAAACTTCAATTTCGAAATCTCAAAATTTAAATCAAGAATTTAAGAAAAAATTATAAATTTCCAAACTTGACAAATCATCTTGAAAATTTGAAAACATGAAAAATTACACATTTGAAAAAGTTTCAAAATTTTTGAAAATTATAAAAATTTCGTAAACTTGAACTTTTTCAAAAAATTTTGTATTTCCCATTTTTTTGTAAGTTTCAAATTCAGTTTGAATTGCAAAAAATACATTTTTTTGAATTTTTGTCAAAAAAAAAGAATTTCAGGTGAATTATATTTTAAAAAAATTAATCAAAAATTCGAAAAATGTGTGATTTTTAAATGAAAATTGAAAAATTGAAATTTTCAACATTTTTTAGAATTTGAGGATTCTAAGTGTTTTTTCCGTAAATTTCACGTCGAAAATCAACAAATTATATGAAAAAATTGCAATTTTTTTAAAAAACTGATTTTTTTCCATGTTTTTTGATGCAAAAATTACAAAATTTGATTAAAAATTAAAAATTGAATTTGTGCTCAAAAACTTGAACTTTCAGCCGAAATTTATTCTATTATTTCGTCTGATTTTTTTCGATTTTATTTTTTCAATTTTTAATTTTTTGATTTTTTTGAATCTTTAAAAGTTTTTTTATTTTTAAATTTTTTTCAAATTTTCAATTTTTTTTGAAATTTCGATTTAAAAAGATTTAAAATTTCAATTTTTCAACGTTTTTAAAATTTATTCTCAAAAAAACAGACTTTTGCGAGAAAAATTGAAATTTTAGCCGAAAAAGTTGAGCTTTTAGCCAAAAAATTGAAATTTTTTACAAAATTTTGAATTTTCACCGCGAAAATTGGATTCTTAGTTTCGAAAAAATAAAATTTTCTGTCCAAAATAAAATTTTTAGCCGAAAAATTGGATTTATAGTCAAAAAATTGAATTTCCAGCCAAAAAATTGAATTTTTCGACAAAAAGTTGAACGTTTAAAGAGAAAAAATTCAATTTTCAGTAAAAAATTGAAGTTTGAGTCGGAAATTGAATTTTTAGCGAAAAAATTCAATTTTTAGTTGAGAAGTGGACTTTCTTGGAAAATAAATTGAATTTTTATCTCAAAAACAGAATTTTCTGTCGAAAATAAAATTTTTAATTAAAAAACCCATTTTTAATAAAAAATTCTATTTTTAGCCAGAAAGTTTAATTTTCAGCCTTAAAAATGAATTTTTAGCCGAAAAAATAGAATTTTAAGTCGAAACTAGAATTTTTCAGCGAAAATTTGATTCCTAGCTAAAAAAATAGATTTTTTGTCAATAAGTTGAATTTTGTGCCGAAAAAAAACGATTTTTAACTCCAAAATCTCGAACTATTAGCCCCCAAAAATAGAATTATCAGCCAAAATGTTGAATTTTTTGGAAAAGAAGTAAATTTTCCGCAAAGAAAGAATTTTTATGAGAAAAATAAATTTTCTGGCCGAAAATACAATTGAATTTTAGAATATATTTAGATTCATCAAAAATATTTTTAAAATTTCGAAATTTGAATTTTTCAACAAGATTTTTCGGATTTTCGAATTATCGCTCGAACGAAATGTTTCAACGACAAATTAGAATTTTTTAATTTTGTGTCAAAAATTAGAATTTTCACTCAAAAAACAGAATTTCCTAGAATTTCTAGAATTTTTGATAATGCGATTATTTGGTGATTAAAAATTTTTAGGATTTATAAATTTCAAGTTTAAAGCTCGAAATTTGAATTTTTTTCCAAAATTTTTCAAATTCCTAGTCAAAAAATAGAATTTTAAAGAATTTTCGATAATCTTAAAATTTCAACTTCAAAATAAAAAATTTGAATTTTCTTGATCACAAATCAAAAATTCTTACACTAATTCCGTGTAAGAATTTTTTGTGGCGAAAATTTTGAAAATTTTACGAATTTCAATTTTTTCATTTTTTTCCATTCGGCAATAAAATTTTGAAAATATCACTCGAAAATTTTGAATTTTAAAATTTATTTTCCACAATTTATTTAATTAATTTTGTTTATTTTTGCACTTTTTAAAAACTTTTTCATCAAAAAAATTTTTCCTTTGATTTTTCATTCTCTCAATTCAATTTTTTGACAAGGAAATTTTTAAAAAGTCACTTGAAAATTTTAAGTTTTCGAATTTATTTTACATAATTTTTGGATATTTATGCAATTTTTCAAGTATTTCTTCCGATTTTTTTCAATTTCCTCATTTTTTTTAATCGTTAATTTTTTCTAATTTTTTGACTGTTTCAAATTTTCATTTTTTGAGTTTTTTATTTTCTGAATTTTTCATTAATTTTTTGAATTTTTTATTTTTTGAAATTTTTAAATTTTTTTCTAAATTTCAGTGTTGCGCGATGAATTTTATTCAAAATTTGAACGCCGATTCGTTAAAAATGCCCAAAGAAGAATTCGAAGCTTACACGTCCGGCATCACAAATCCGCCTCTGAGCGCCCAACCCGGTGGCGCCAAATGCCAAGAAGCGCTAATTTTTTTGCAAGCTAATTTACAAGAAGTTAAAGCCTTGAAGTCTAGGTTTGTCAAAAAATCAAGTTTTTTTGATTAAATTTAAATATTTTTGTGAAAAATTTTTTAAAATATGAAAATATTTTTGCAGAATTTTTTTTTTTTTAATTTGAAAATATTTTTTCAAAATTTTCAATTTACACATTTTACTATCTTACTGTAGCTTTTTCAGAAGTTTCCAAATTTACACTTCTTTGGCATCTTACTGTAGCTTTTTTCGCACTTTTTACAATTTACACATTTTTACTGTAGATTTTTGTGAAAATTTTCCAATTTACACATTTTTGCCATCTTACTGTAGCTTTTTTTGAAAGCAGGTGCGAAAAATTGGACGCCGATTTGGACGAATCTCGGCAACGTACCAAAAGCGAATGGGACGATCTAATGGGAAAAGTGGAAAATTTGAATCGTGATCATGATGAGCAAATTTCTACAGTAAATAACGTCAATTTGATCGATCGACCGAATATAAATCCGATCGATGATAATCAAGATACGATTTTGCCCCCTCCTCTACGTCCTACTGTAGCCGGCGACTGGTGCGTTATCGATTATATACAGTAATTCGGCGGGAAAAATCAAAGTTTACTGTAACACTGTAAATTGTACTTTTTAATCTATCGTGATATGTTTTTGATAGAATTATCATTTTTTGATAGAAGTGTAAACTGCGTGTCATCTTGTAGATTTCAAGATGCTGATTTGGAAAATGTAAACCGTGTTTTATAATATGCAAATTTCGTCGAGCTGCTACAGGATTTGTGTATCGGTTATGACCTTGTGCATCGCATCCAAAAAAAAATTTTCCAGTTCTATCAATCCTACAGTAAACCAGATTTTTACCTCAAAATCAAAGCTGAATTTTTGTAAATTATGAAAATTCGAATTCTTCAATTCAACTCAACTTCCAAACTTTGAACTGTAATCATTTGAAATGTCGAAAATGTGAAATTTTAAAAACTTGACATAATAAAAACTTGAAATTCTAAAAATTCAACAAATTCAAATTTGGAGATATAATTCAGAATTCAAAAGTTTGCAATTTTCAGAATTTCAATTGATATTCAATGTTTGATTTTTAAATTTAAATTTTCAAAATCAAAAATTTTGAAAATTCAAATTTAAAACTCCGATTTAATACTAAAATTCGAAAAACTTCAAATTTAAAGTTTTGAAAATCTAGCGATTCAAATCAAAAAGTTTACTTTGAAAATCAGAAATTTCAAAACATTAACAAATTCAGATTGGAAAAACTTAAATTCGAAATTATCAAAATCCGAAATTCTGAAAATTTTAAAAGTTCAAATTTTAAAAACTGAAATTTCAAAATTGAAATTAAAATTTTCAAAATTTTAAAAGTTTCAAAAAATTCCGCAAAGTTTCTAAAATTTCAAAATTTCCAATTTTTTACAGTATTTCGAATATATTGAAACTTATGAAAAAAAAATTAAAATTTTGCAAAAAATGAAAAAAAGATGTGAAAAATCAAGAATTTGAGAGTAAATGAATAAAATTTAGAAAGAAAATTTCACAAAACACGTAGCAAAAATTGTAAATTTAGGAAAAATACAAATTGAAAAAAAAAAATCGTTCGATTTCATGAAAAGTTGATCAAAAATGTCAAAATTCACCATTTTGTCGATAATTCAATCAAAAATGAAAATTAGAAAATAAAATTATAATTTTTGGCTTCGTCTCATTGAGATCTGTCGATTGATAGCCAATATGCTAATTTTTGGAGAAAAATGTCTGCAAAGAGTGATTTTCTAAGCAAAAAATCCTTCTTTTGACAATAACTCGATGGGAAGTGAAAATTAAAAAAAAAGTCCACGTTCTTTTTTGTTCGTCTCGTCGAGATCTATCGATTGGTACCCAACATGCTTAGTTTTGGATAAAATTCATCAAAATTAGCTCAAAATTGTACATTTTCAGGCTAAAAATGACTATTTTTACAAAATTTCCAAAAATATGCAAATTAAATGAAAAAATTTCCTTAATTTCAAAAATTCAAACTTCAATTTCGAAATCTCAAAATATCAAGAATTTAAGAAAAAATCATAAATTTCCAAACCTGACAAATCATCTTGAAAATTTGAAAACATGAAAAATTACAGATTTGAAAAAGTTTCAAAATTTTCATTATTTCCAAAAATTTTGAAATTTTTGAAAATTATAAAAATTTCGTAAACTTGAACTTTTTCAAAAAATTTTCTATTTCCCATTTTTTTTTGTAAGTTTCAAATTCAGTTTGAATTGCAAAAAATACATTTTTTTGAATTTTTCTCAAAAAAAAAAAGAATTTCAGGTGAATTATATTTTAAAAAAATTAATCAAAAATTCGAAAAATGTGTGATTTTTAAATGAAAATTGAAAAATTGAAATTTTCAACATTTTTTAGAATTTGAGGATTCTAAGTGTTTTTTCCGTAAATTTCACGTCGAAAATCAACAAATTATATGAAAAAATTGCAATTTTTTTAAAAAACTGATTTTTTTCCATGTTTTTTGATGCAAAAGCTATACAAAATTTGATTAAAAATTAAAAATTGAATTTGTGCTCAAAAACTTGAACTTTCAGCCGAAATTTATTCTATTATTTCGTCTGATTTTTTTCGATTTTATTTTTTCAATTTTTAATTTTTTGATTTTTTTGAATCTTTAAAAGTTTTTTTATTTTTAAATTTTTTTCAAATTTTTAATTTTTTTTGAAATTTCGATTTAAAAAGATTTAAAATTTCAATTTTTCAACGTTTTTAAAATTCATCCTCAAAAAAACAGACTTTAGCGAGAAAAATTGAAATTTTAGCCGAAAAAGTTGAGCTTTTAGCCAAAAAATTGAAATTTTTTACAAAATTTTGAATTTTCACCGCGAAAATTGGATTCTT
The DNA here is from genome assembly GCA_963922205.1 of Romanomermis culicivorax. Taxonomy (NCBI): domain Eukaryota; kingdom Metazoa; phylum Nematoda; class Enoplea; order Mermithida; family Mermithidae; genus Romanomermis; species Romanomermis culicivorax. Next base: position 720,940 of record CAWUHX010000040.1, read on the forward strand.
AGTTTCGAAAAAATAAAATTTTCTGTCCAAAATAAAATTTTTAGCCGAAAAATTGGATTTATAGTCAAAAAATTGAATTTCCAGCCAAAAAATTGAATTTTTCGACAAAAAGTTGAACGTTTAAAGAGAAAAAATTCAATTTTCAGCAAAAAATTGAAGTTTGAGTCGGAAATTGAATTTTTAGCGAAAAAATTCAATTTTTAGTTGAGAAGTGGACTTTCTTGGAAAATAAATTGAATTTTTATCTCAAAAACAGAATTTTCTGTCGAAAATAAAATTTTTAATTAAAAAACCCATTTTTAACAAAAAATTCTATTTTTAGCCAGAAAGTTTAATTTTCAGCCTTAAAAATGAATTTTTAGCCGAAAAAATAGAATTTTAAGTCGAAACTAGAATTTTTCAGCGAAAATTTGATTCCTAGCTAAAAAAATAGATTTTTTGTCAATAAGTTGAATTTTGTGCCGAAAAAAACGATTTTTAACTCCAAAATCTCGAACTATTAGCCCCCAAAAATAGAATTATCAGCCAAAATGTTGAATTTTTTGGAAAAGAAGTAAATTTTCCGCAAAGAAGGAATTTTTATCAAAAAAATAAATTTTCTGGCCGAAAATGGAATTAAATTTTAGAATATATTTAGATTCATCAAAAATATTTTTAAAATTTCGAAATTTGAATTTTTTAACGAGATTTTTCGGATTTTCGAATTATCGCTCGAACGAAATGTTTCAACGACAAATTAGAATTTTTTAATTTTGTGTCAAAAATTAGAATTTTCACTCAAAAAACAGAATTTCCTAGAATTTCTAGAATTTTTGATAATGCGATTATTTGGTGATTAAAAATTTTTAGGATTTATAAATTTCAAGTTTAAAGCTCGAAATTTGAATTTTTTTCCAAAATTTTTCAAATTCCTAGTCAAAAAATAGAATTTTAAAGAATTTTCGATAATCTTAAAATTTCAACTTCAAAATAAAAAATTTGAATTTTCTTGATCACAAATCAAAAATTCTTACACTAATTCCGTGTAATGAATTTTTTGTGGCGAAAATTTTGAAAATTTTACGAATTTCAATTTTTTCATTTTTTTCCATTCGGCAATAAAATTTTGGAAATATCACTCGAAAATTTTGAATTTTAAAATTTATTTTCCACAATTTATTTAATTAATTTTGTTTATTTTTGCACTTTTTAAAAACTTTTTCATCAAAAAAATTTTTCCTTTGATTTTTCATTCTCTCAATTCAATTTTTTGACAAGGAAATTTTTAAAAACTCACTTGAAAATTTTAAGTTTTCGAATTTATTTTACATAATTTTTGGATATTTATGCAATTTTTCAAGTATTTCTTCCGATTTTTTTCAATTTCCTCATTTTTTTTAATCGTTAATTTTTTCTAATTTTTTGACTGTTTCAAATTTTCATTTTTTGAGTTTTTTATTTTCTGAATTTTTCATTAATTTTTTGAAATTTGTATTTTTTTAAATTTTTTTCTAAATTTCAGTGTTGCGCGATGAATTTTATTCAAAATTTGAACGCCGATTCGTTAAAAATGCCCAAAGAAGAATTCGAAGCTTACACGTCCGGCATCACAAATCCGCCTCTGAGCGCCCAACCCGGTGGCGCCAAATGCCAAGAAGCGCTAATTTTTTTGCAAGCTAATTTACAAGAAGTTAAAGCCTTGAAGTCTAGGTTTGTCAAAAAATCAAGTTTTTTTGATTAAATTTAAATATTTTTGTGAAAAACTTTTTTAAAATATGAAAATATTTCCAAAAATTTTTTACAAAACTTCCAAATTTACACTTCTTTGGCATCCTACTGTAGCTTTCTATGCAAATTTCTCAATTTACACATTTTTACTGTAGATTTTTGTCCAAATTTTCCAATTTACACATTTTTGCCATCTTACTGTAGCTTTTTTTGAAAGCAGGTGCGAAAAATTGGACGCCGATTTGGACGAATCTCGGCAACGTACCAAAAGCGAATGGGACGATCTAATGGGAAAAGTGGAAAATTTGAATCGTGATCATGATGAGCAAATTTCTACAGTAAATAACGTCAATTTGATCGATCGACCGAATATAAATCCGATCGATGATAATCAAGATACGATTTTGCCCCCGCCTCTACGTCCTACTGTAGCCGGCGACTGGTGCGTTATCGATTATATACAGTAATTCGGCGGGAAAAATCAAAGTTTACTGTAACACTGTAAATTGTACTTTTTAATCTATCGTGATATGTTTTTGATAGAATTATCATTTTTTGATAGAAGTGTAAACTGCGTGTCATCTTGTAGATTTCAAGATGCTGATTTGGAAAATGTAAACCGTGTTTTATAATATGCAAATTTCGTCGAGCTGCTACAGGATTTGTGTATCGGTTATGACCTTGTGCATCGCATCCAAAAAAAAATTTTCCAGTTCTATCAATCCTACAGTAAACCAGATTTTTACCTCAAAATCAAAGCTGAATTTTTGTAAATTATGAAAATTCGAATTCTTCAATTCAACTCAACTTCCAAACTTTGAACTGTAATCATTTGAAATGTCGAAAATGTGAAATTTTAAAAACTTGACATAATAAAAACTTGAAATTCTAAAAATTCAACAAATTCAAATTTGGAGATATAATTCAGAATTCAAAAGTTTGCAATTTTCAGAATTTCAATTGATATTCAATGTTTGATTTTTAAATTTAAATTTTCAAACTCAAAAATTTTGAAAATTCAAATTTAAAATTTTGAAAATCTAGCGATTCAAATCAAAAAGTTTACTTTGAAAATCAGAAATTTCAAAACATTAACAAATTCAGATTGGAAAAACTTAAATTCGAAATTATCAAAATCTGAAATCCTGGAAATTTTAAAAGTTCAAATTTTAAAAACTGAAATTTCAAAATTGAAATTAAAATTTTCAAAATTTTAAAAGTTTCAAAAAATTCCGCAAAGTTTCTAAAATTTCAAAATTTCCAATTTTTTACAGTATTTCGAATATATTGAAACTTATGAAAAAAAAATTAAAATTTTGCAAAAAATGAAAAAAAGATGTGAAAAATCAAGAATTTGAGAGTAAATGAATAAAATTTAGAAAGAAAATTTCACAAAACACGTAGCAAAAATTGTAAATTTAGGAAAAATACAAATTGAAAAAAAAAATCGTTCGATTTCATGAAAAGTTGATCAAAAATGTCAAAATTCACCATTTTGTCGATAATTCAATCAAAAATGAAAATTAGAAAATAAAATTATAATTTTTGGCTTCGTCTCATTGAGATCTGTCGATTGATAGCCAATATGCTAATTTTTGGAGAAAAATGTCTGCAAAGAGTGATTTTCTAAGCAAAAAATCCTTCTTTTGACAATAACTCGATGGGAAGTGAAAATTAAAAAAAAAGTCCACGTTCTTTTTTGTTCGTCTCGTCGAGATCTATCGATTGGTACCCAACATGCTTAGTTTTGGATAAAATTCATCAAAATTAGCTCAAAATTGTACATTTTCAGGCTAAAAATGACTATTTTTACAAAATTTCCAAAAATATGCAAATTAAATGAAAAAAATTCAAACTTCAATTTCGAAATCTCAAAATATCAAGAATTTAAGAAAAAATCATAAATTTCCAAACTTGACAAATCATCTTGAAAATTTGAAAACATGAAAAATTACAGATTTGAAAAAGTTTCAAAATTTTCATTATTTCCAAAAATTTTGAAATTTTTGAAAATTATAAAAATTTCGTAAACTTGAACTTTTTCAAAAAATTTTTTATTTCCCATTTTTTTTTGTAAGTTTCAAATTCAGTTTGAATTGCAAAAAATACATTTTTTTGAATTTTTCTCAAAAAAAAAAGAATTTCAGGTGAATTATATTTTAAAAAAATTAATCAAAAATTCGAAAAATGTGTGATTTTTAAATGAAAATTGAAAAATTGAAATTTTCAACATTTTTTAGAATTTGAGGATTCTAAGTGTTTTTTCCGTAAATTTCACGTCGAAAATCAACAAATTATATGAAAAAATTGCAATTTTTTTAAAAAACTGATTTTTTTCCATGTTTTTTGATGCAAAAGCTATACAAAATTTGATTAAAAATTAAAAATTGAATTTGTGCTCAAAAACTTGAACTTTCAGCCGAAATTTATTCTATTATTTCGTCTGATTTTTTTCGATTTTATTTTTTCAATTTTTAATTTTTTGATTTTTTTGAATCTTTAAAAGTTTTTTTATTTTTAAATTTTTTTCAAATTTTTAATTTTTTTTGAAATTTCGATTTAAAAAGATTTAAAATTTCAATTTTTCAACGTTTTTAAAATTCATCCTCAAAAAAACAGACTTTAGCGAGAAAAATTGAAATTTTAGCCGAAAAAGTTGAGCTTTTAGCCAAAAAATTGAAATTTTTTACAAAATTTTGAATTTTCACCGCGAAAATTGGATTCTTAGTTTCGAAAAAATAAAATTTTCTGTCCAAAATAAAATTTTTAGCCGAAAAATTGGATTTATAGTCAAAAAATTGAATTTCCAGCCAAAAAAATTGAATTTTTCGACAAAAAGTTGAACGTTTAAAGAGAAAAAATTCAATTTTCAGCAAAAAAATTGAAGTTTGAGTCGGAAATTGAATTTTTAGCGAAAAAATTCAATTTTTAGTTGAGAAGTGGATTTTCTTGGAAAATAAATTGAATTTTTATCTCAAAAACAGAATTTTCTGTCGAAAATAAAATTTTTAATTAAAAAACCCATTTTTAACAAAAAATTCTATTTTTAGCCAGAAAGTTTAATTTTCAGCCTTAAAAATGAATTTTTAGCCGAAAAAATAGAATTTTAAGTCGAAACTAGAATTTTTCAGCGAAAATTTGATTCCTAGCTAAAAAAAATAGATTTTTTGTCAATAAGTTGAATTTTGTGCCGAAAAAAACGATTTTTAACTCCAAAATCTCGAACTATTAGCCCCCAAAAATAGAATTATCAGCCAAAATGTTGAATTTTTTGGAAAAGAAGTAAATTTTCCGCAAAGAAGGAATTTTTATCAAAAAAATAAATTTTCTGGCCGAAAATGGAATTAAATTTTAGAATATATTTAGATTCATCAAAAATATTTTTAAAATTTCGAAATTTGAATTTTTTAACGAGATTTTTCGGATTTTCGAATTATCGCTCGAACGAAATGTTTCAACGAGAAATTAGAATTTTTTAATTTTGTGTCAAAAATTAGAATTTTCACTCAAAAAACAGAATTTCCTAGAATTTCTAGAATTTTTGATAATGCGATTATTCGGTGATTAAAAATTTTTAGGATTTATAAATTTCAAGTTTAAAGCTCGAAATTTGAATTTTTTTCCAAAATTTTTCAAATTCCTAGTCAAAAAATAGAATTTTAAAGAATTTTCGATAATCTTAAAATTTCAACTTCAAAATAAAAAATTTGAATTTTCTTGATCACAAATCAAAAATTCTTACACTAATTCCGTGTGAAGAAATTTTTTGTGGCGAAAATTTTAAAAATTTTACGAATTTCAATTTTTTCATTTTTTTCCATTCGGCAATAAAATTTTGAAAATATCACTCGAAAATTTTGAATTTTAAAATTTATTTTCCACAATTTTTTTAATTAATTTTGTTTATTTTTGCACTTTTTAAAAACTTTTTCATTCAAAAAAATTTTTTTTTTGATTTTTCATTCTCTCAATTCAATTTTTTGACAAGGAAATTTTTAAAAAGTCACTTGAAAATTTTAAGTTTTCGAATTTATTTTACATAATTTTTGGATATTTATGCAATTTTTCAATTATTTCTTCCGATTTTTTTTCAATTTCCTCATTTTTTTTAATCGTTAATTTTTTCTAATTTTTCGACTATTTCAAATTTTCATTTTTTGAGTTTTTTATTTTTTGAAATTTGTATTTTTTTAAATTTTTTTCTAAATTTCAGTGTTGCGCGATGAATTTTATTCAAAATTTGAACGCCGATTCGTTAAAAATGCCCAAAGAAGAATTCGAAGCTTACACGTCCGGCATCACAAATCCGCCTCTGAGCGCCCAACCCGGTGGCGCCAAATGCCAAGAAGCGCTAATTTTTTTGCAAGCTAATTTACAAGAAGTTAAAGCCTTGAAGTCTAGGTTTGTCAAAAAATCAAGTTTTTTTGATTAAATTTAAATATTTTTGTGAAAAATTTTTTAAAATATGAAAATATTTTCAAAATTTCCAATTTACACAGTTTTTAGTATCTTACTGTAGCTTTTTCAGAAGTTTCCAAATTTACACTTCTTTGGCATCTTACTGTAGCTTTTTTCGCAGTTTTTACAATTTACACATTTTTACTGTAGATTTTTGTGAAAATTTTCCAATTTACACATTTTTGCCATCTTACTGTAGCTTTTTTTGAAAGCAGGTGCGAAAAATTGGACGCCGATTTGGACGAATCTCGGCAACGTACCAAAAGCGAATGGGACGATCTAATGGGAAAAGTGGAAAATTTGAATCGTGATCATGATGAGCAAATTTCTACAGTAAATAACGTCAATTTGATCGATCGACCGAATATAAATCCGATCGATGATAATCAAGATACGATTTTGCCCCCGCCTCTACGTCCTACTGTAGCCGGCGACTGGTGCGTTATCGATTATATACAGTAATTCGGCGGGAAAAATCAAAGTTTACTGTAACACTGTAAATTGTACTTTTTAATCTATCGTGATATGTTTTTGATAGAATTATCATTTTTTGATAGAAGTGTAAACTGCGTGTCATCTTGTAGATTTCAAGATGCTGATTTGGAAAATGTAAACCGTGTTTTATAATATGCAAATTTCGTCGAGCTGCTACAGGATTTGTGTATCGGTTATGACCTTGTGCATCGCATCCAAAAAAAAATTTTCCAGTTCTATCAATCCTACAGTAAACCAGATTTTTACCTCAAAATCAAAGCTGAATTTTTGTAAATTATGAAAATTCGAATTCTTCAATTCAACTCAACTTCCAAACTTTGAACTGTAATCATTTGAAATGTCGAAAATGTGAAATTTTAAAAACTTGACATAATAAAAACTTGAAATTCTAAAAATTCAACAAATTCAAATTTGGAGATATAATTCAGAATTCAAAAGTTTGCAATTTTCAGAATTTCAATTGATATTCAATGTTTGATTTTTAAATTTAAATTTTCAAACTCAAAAATTTTGAAAATTCAAATTTAAAACTCCGCGATTTAATACTAAAATTCGAAAAACTTCAAATTTAAAGTTTTGAAAGTCTAGCAATTTAAATTAAAAAGTTTACTTTGAAAATCAGAAATTTCAAAACATAAACAAATTCAGATTGGAAAAACTTAAGTACTCTGCGTTGATACCACTGCTTAATCTGATAGAGTGTGT